>VKOC01004278.1:0-15137 GCA_009364415.1 Spea multiplicata
TCTCTTTCAGACGCTGTCACTTTTAATTCATTCAGAGAAAACATAATTCCATTAAGTGTGCTGCGTCTCTCCGATATTTTTCTGTTGGACGTTATTTAATGTGAGTCTAATCAAAGATTATCCTTGTGTCTGGGGTCAGAATAAATATATCCATCGCTTGTTTGAGTTACTATTTTTTTTTTTGTTATATTGATATTGTTGGGCATCTGTAATCTTGCGCAGTTTGCATTGTACTCTGGGGTGCTGGTCATTGCTCAAAGGAGATGTAAACATAAGGAGTGCATACCCCGCCAGCATTTCCAATTCGGGACACCTATGTTGGGGGGGTGGCAAGAGGTAGGTGAGACTGACCCAGAGAGAGGCAGGGTGGTCACTTAACCACCAGCCTTACCTGAGTAGCCACCTGGCGACGCTACCATTGTGAGGATGCCAAGTTGGAGCTCCGTTGGAGGTCTGTGCTCCAACAGCAAAGACCTCCATAGAATTCTTTTCATCTCCCTGGCCAGGTCATGGGAGTCCAACCAGTCCATGCTCCCCATGAGCGGGGAGAGTGGGCCAACAGGCCAGGGGAGGGTGACTGTGCCCAAAAATTGAATTTTAATTAGCTTTAAGAACAAACTATGGTGTCAGATACAAATGACTTAGCATATAATAATGTATGGTGATGTCTCACAAGGGCCAGGAGAAAACGGACTTAAATTCAGTTCCACTCTTTTCTTCTGCTACCACAAAGTATAAATTGCTCTTTTGTTGTGATTCAGTAAACACATTTAAAGGTGCAGCAAAAAATACAGGTAACAGGCAGCAAACAAAGGCAATTTACTTTTTTATATTGATGTTCTGAATTCCTCTGGAGAACCTTTAGCAAGGTTCCACTCAAATCGTTACTTTCAAAATTAGATAACACACCTATATAACACAAAAACAAAAGTTTGCATCAGATGTCAATTGCAGTTGATTAAAACCATTATTTGAAACATGTTACGGAATATGATGCCATGGTTGGTCTCAAATTCCGTAGAATCTACGTTATGAATCGTATGGATAGATCATGTGGTTCAAACCTTCATGGGATAGAGATCCCTATAACATATGTATTTATTTCGATTTGGTCTCTATGGAGACCCCTGTTTTTTTGAATGGCTACAAAGGGCCAGTGTTATTTTAGGAGATTTTGTTGAATTTAGATAGGGCTGTAAACGTGATATACATACCCACCAAACGTTTTCAGCTCTTGGAAAAGAATATCATAATGGGAGGAAAGAGTGATTTGGGTTCCGAAGAAGGTCCCATCCCTCCTCAACAGGGATGCTTAGGAAGTATGTTGTCGATACAGAGCAAGGTTTCTCTTTTTTTGGTCCAAATGTACCGTATCATCGAACTTTTCTGGTTTTCATCTTCTCACAGATATGAGTAGCACAGTTTCTTATATATTTGGTGTCTCCCCAGATGAGCACACGTGGATCAGGGTTTTCTTTCAGTCTCCCTTACTAAAGTTACCTGGTGCTCACTTGGGGAAACACTGAACGCCTGCACCATTCAGGGTACTCCAGAACAAGTGGTTGTTTTCTAAAACATGTGTTCTATAAGAATCCAATTTACTGGGCTCAATGTATACCTTGGAAAATGGCCTAAATCAAAGAAAATCTGTTCTCCTTTTCATACGAAGCAGGTAAATAAATGGAGTAAGCGATAGGAGAGATATCTGAAGCTACAGGAGAGAAACTTGTTAAGAAATGCTTGAGATGTTGGACAGTCAGCTGTAAGAAGAAGAAAAGGCAAAACGACAGCATAACGATGAGATGCCTGTTCCTGCCACTATCACCCACATGTAGAACAATGGAACAAGTCCCGTTCTGCCAGCGGCAGGCTCCCAGCAGCTGTCTGACTTCACATCCTATTAGACTCAAACTCCCAGTATATTCCACCCCTCTGCTCTTCTTCATTAAAGTGTCAAAGAAGAAGCAGCAAGTCAGAGGGATGGGACTCTACTTGGAAAGTGGGGCATTTCTTCTAAACACTTACGATATACAGGGAGTGGTCATGTGAAGTAGTCGGAAAAAATCTAGGAAGAGATTATAGGGAAGAATATTTTTCAGACCACATATGAAGAGGTGGTGCTAATTAATCTTAAGAAGTAGATTAGGGTCCCTGTTGATCTACAAGCAGGTTGCATGGAGAGGATGGATAACATAATTACTTTCCGGCAGCATATTGTATGGTCCAGTGGGGCAGCAGGGGCTAGATTGAACCCCCCCCGGACCTCTGCTCAATGGACCAGTTACAAGGACGATCTCAGATCTTCCCAACCTTCCCCGTATAGATGACGGGATAGACAGAGCGCTGGGATATGACATCATATACATCATATACAGGTCATCATTAGCAAGGATTGAGGCTACAGAGGGGTTGATACTCTTGGTCAGGCTTATGGGAGTGCCAAAGGTGAATACGTCTCTCTGTACTGTCAGCCTTAGTTAGTTTATGATTAAATATACCGTATTACTACAAATACATACAAATGAACCATACAGAGGCTGTATGGAGCAATAGGGGGTATTATATGGAGGAGCTATATGGGATAATAGGAGCAGTTATAGCAAGGGGTTATATGGACTTATATGGGTTAAGAGAGGTTGCGTATGGATCTATAGGAAGGGTTCTAGATTGGGGCCATATTTAGCAATATAGTGTATTCTTGTAGGTCTTATATTTAGCAGTGCAAGGATATTAGAAAGAGTTATATATTTAGAAATAATTATCGGATCCATGTTATATAGCGCTTTCAGACTAATGGGACGCGTATAAAAGCAGTGCCTTAGAAGCAGGACATGATATAGGGCTGGTATATGAAACAAGTCCTCCTACTCTTGGTAATAACTGCTGAGCGCTGCCATGATGGATGAGTTGCCGGGTGAGGGAGGAGAGACGCTGTGAAGCACCCATTGCGATTCCAAACTCGCTATCTCATTAGAAGTTAAATCTTCCTCGGGCTGTAGCGCTGAATTCATCAGCTGTTCTCATTAGGAGTGAAACATTTATCATTGGGAGGGAGAGCAGCAGACAGATAACTATGTGTGTGTCACAATGATAGATAGCTGTGTGTGTGTTACACTGAGAGAGGAGTAGACAGATAGTTGTGTGTACATGGTACAGTGATAAATAGCCATGCACGTTAGACATTTGAGAACAGATAGCTATGTGTGCCATGGAGAAGCATAACCATGTGTGTCAGATAGCTGTGACTGTCATGGAGCCAACTGTATTTGTGTCATAGAGACAGATAACTGTACTTGTTACACCGAGAAAAACAGATTGGCGTGTGTGTCATGCCAACTACTGTGTGTGTCGGGGAGATGAATGCTTGTGTGGCCCATGTAGACAGATAGCGGTGCGCGTCACGGAGACAGATAGCTGTGCGCGTCACGTAGACAGATAGCTGTGCGTGTCTCGTAGACAGATAGCTGTGCGCGTCACGGAGACAGATAGCTGTGTGCGTCATGGAGACAGATAACTGCACGATGGAGACAGCAGAGCTGAACTAATTGACTTAAAGTTCTCTGTGTATGTTTGTGTCTCATGGTTGCGTAGAGATGTTTGTAATGGAGCAAACTGCTGCATTGTGTGTCAGGTTGTTAAGGATGGCCAAGTTCCATGAACTGTGATAGAGAGCTGTATATAATATAAAGAGGCAGGTATAGTGGCAGATGGCTCCATCACCTCGTACTCACCCAGTCTACCAGTCCAGCAGCATGCAGCCACTGGCTGGATATGTCCGGCTACGTAAGAAGAAAAAAGTACTATCGGCAGTCCTTTCCTGGCTATGTATGATGTAAAGACGGAGATATAGCGCCAGTTAGCTGTATATAACATAAGGAAGGAGTTACAGTAATAGGCCGCACTTTGTGTCAGTGATGGTGTACGACAAAAGGAAGGTAAAGTTCCTGATAGCTGTGTATGATATAACGCGGAGGAGCAGTGATAGCCTTGTAGGACAGGGGCGCCCTGAGGATTTGCAGGACCTGGACAAGAAGAATTTGCAGGGGACCTATTATGGAAAAGAGGTTTCCACCCTCTCCCTCATCCCTGTGGTCCCCGCAGGTTTGGGAAAAGTGGAGTGCCGGGAAATGACATCTTACGTCAGACCTGGACTATGAACACTATAGAGAGCTGTAAGCAGTACCAGGGCAGGGCCTGGAGCTCTACACGCTCCTTAAGCGGGTTTCTTCTTCTGTGGTATCAGTGGGTTTGACGGCTGGGTTGTTTATCCTTTTGGTTTGGGATTTGTTTTTTAATGATATACTACTTGTTCGTCTCTTCTTTGAAGCAGTGCCGTCGCTTTGTTACATTCTCCACTTCCCCCTACCTGAGGATGTATTTGGTTTATGATATAATGAGCGAGGTGTAGTGTGCGATAGTTGTGTATTATATGATGATAGCTGTGTATGAGCGAGAGGCTCTAGTAATAGATATATCCTGAAGCAGTGTGATCTGCTATTGTTTAATAAACTGTGTCAAGATGAGCGTTTCTCTCAAGTCATGCAGAAACCTGTGATTTTTTTTAAAGTATATGTTGGCCTAGTTACACCTACCTTACCGCCTCCTCCATTTTTCCTGCTTTCATCTCATTTTCCAGGGTTTTACATCTGATTTTATCAGTCTCCGGCTCTCACTATTCTGTATTTCTCGGTTCTTTTCTCTTTGGAGTCTATGATCTGGGCTCTTAGAACAGCGTCATATCCCTGGCACTATGCACAGAAAACACTTGCTGCACATTTCACCATCAAGGTCCATACCTGCTAAGTGTTTCAAGACGGGCAATCCATCTTTGAGACAAAATTGTAACCAAGGGCTGGCACTGCTTCAAAGAAGAAACGAACAGGTGATATCATTAAAACTTGAGGTTTGATCATTTATTCGGGTGCGTAGTCCTGAAGTAACAAATTATTTATCAAAAACACAAAATAATAAACATACCAGTCGACAGAACCCGTCAATATCACAGCAAGAAAAGCCTGCTGAAGGTTGGTCTCTTCTTTGAAGGAGTGCCAGCGCTTGGTTCCAATTTCCTTTCGTTGTTGGAGAGGGGTGCTCCACATTTTATGCTTGGGCCACCTGGGATGTTCGCAGGGAATGATTATATCACATGATTCTAGAAGTCACAATCTTTATGCTTAGGACCCCATTTCTAGTTCTAATGGTAAGACAATCACTCATAGCTACCCAGCAGTCATCTGGAGCTAGACTTGCTAGACTATGACTGGCGCGTCAAGGGGAACAAGTGTTAGCTGCAGCTTTGGGTTTGGTGAGCAGAGCTGAGGTCTGCTTTTGCCCTCACACAGTTTAGTGGTGCTATGGCTGATTTGAACTCCTCTAGTCGTTGGAGTTAAATATAAGGGATGTGCCACTGCTGAGTTGTGCCAACAAAATGAGGCCCATTAAAACCAACTGTGACTTATATCCTCGCATGCATGGCCTTACTGTAAAGAGAGGATCCATTAAGTGGATGCTACTGAGAGAACTGTATCGCTTCTTAGTCTTGAGCCTTGTGGCTAAATAACATTATTAAAAAATACAAGGAAGGGATGCTTGAGAAAATAAGAAACACAGAAACAGTTCTGTTGGGTACGGCCAGACCTCACCTAGAATATCGCGTACCGTTCTGAAGACCCCATCTCCAGAAGGATAATTAAGACTAGAGGTTTTAAAGAAGGGCTTCTAAAATGGTAAATGGTTTGCAGGATAAAAAGTATCAGGAAAGAGTAAGGGATCTCAATATGTAAAGCTTGGAGGGAAAGAAGAGAGTGGAGATATGAAAGAAAGATTTAAATACTTAAAGGGATTTAACAAAGTACAGGAGGGGAGTTTATTTCAAAGAAGGAGAAATGTTAGAACGAGAGGCCATGATCTAAAACTAGAGCGTCAGAGGTTTAGATGTAACGTAAAGGAGGTTTTACTTTACGGAGAGGGTGTATAGGTGGAAAGGTCTCCAAGCTGAGGTAGTCAACGCTAATACAGTGAGGGAATTTGGATAAGCATATGTATATCCTGAATGTAAAATGAGTACTCATTGTGGGCAGACTAGACGGCCAAACGGTTCTTATCTTCCATCATATTCTGTGTTTCTAAACTACAAAACAATTGTTCTATTGTTCGACTGAGATAACCATCTCCATTTCTGACCATATATATATATATATATATATATATATGTATATATATACTGACGTGTACAATCTGACAGCTTAGTTTTGTAAGAAAAACATGGAAACCAAAGACCTCAACGAACTCTCCTGTACTGAATGCATTTCTCACATCTTCCCTTCTTATTCTGACATACTGTGCTGATATCTTGCGTCAGTCTCACTGTCTGTCTCCCCCCCCCGTGGTCCTTCTCTTCCTGTCTCCATGGTTACACTCTCACACTCTGTGGAGACGCTCTCTCAAACGCTGTTAAAGGTCAGCGAGTAGAGTAGACGTGGGGGGAACCCCCAGGGGAGACAGGTGTGTGAGAGAGAGCAGGAGGAGAGGCAGTGTTCAAGGAGGAGAGGTGAGGAGAGACGGGCAACGACAGATGGACAGATAAATGCAACACAGATAAGACCAACAGAATGCAGAAGACAAAGCATTCTACAAATACAAAGAAAGCAAGACTGCTATAAATAGCGAAAATGAAAGAAAACCATGATTTGTGAAGTTAAAATTTTAGAATTTGGAAAGGCTGAAGAGCAAAAAGCCTCCGTGCATCCATAGAGAATGAGGGACACACTAAAGATGTTATGGAGAGCATGGAAGGGCTGACAACATTCAGCCTGGTTGGGGCTAGTCAAGCCAAGCGACATGTCCAAGTATCAAAACACAAAAACTAGATCTGGCAGACAACACTGTAAAAGTTCAACACAAAGGATCCAGTTATCATGTAAATGCTTACTGACTACCCCTGCTGGTTGAATGTGGAATTGCATGTAAAAAAAAGCTTTAGGTGGTAGCCCAAAAGGAAATTCAGCCCTTGCTAGCCATGCCCTGAGGCAGAAGATAATAAATACATCTTTTAAAGTTCAGTAAAGGAAGAAAATGAATGAAGCCACTTCTGACTAGGAATCTGGGAAACATTTTAAATCTGT
The DNA here is from genome assembly GCA_009364415.1 of Spea multiplicata. NCBI lineage: Eukaryota > Metazoa > Chordata > Amphibia > Anura > Pelobatidae > Spea > Spea multiplicata. The sequence continues at coordinate 7,125 of VKOC01004278.1, forward strand.
AGAGAAAGATGGGTGGATAGGTGACACGAACCTACACGCTCATGCTAACACACAATCCCTCTAACACACATGGAAACACAAACAGTTGCACATACACACTTACACATACACACTCATGCCAACACATAGACACACATACAAGATCATGCTAACACTTACACACTCATGCTAACACACAAACGCTCATGCTAACACACACACGCTCACTCTTACATATATTCACACATAAATACTTATGCACTCCCTCTCTATCACCAGTTCACTATTTCACTCTCTTACAGACCCCCTCACTCCTTTAACCCCTCACTCTCTTACCTAAGCCTTCTTTCCAGTGGCTTGCATGCACTGCACGAACACCCCCGTCTTTACAACGGGGTCACATAACATCACATTACGTGACCCCTGCCATGTTCCCACTTCCGAGAGTAAAGATTCTTTTGAAGAATATTGGACCAACCCGGGTGATATTTTCTCCCACCCCTGTAGATGATATATGGATAGATAGATAGATAGATAGATAGATAGATAGATATATGATGGATAGATAGATAGATAGATAGATAGATAGATAGATAGATAGATATCCACAGATCTAAAGAGCAGGTTACATAGAGCAATACCTGGAGTTTGCTATTTGCTTTATACCTTTGCAGCGATTTTGTGCAGTCGCGTACAACTCTTCCTTATTACGTTTGTAGGATCGATGATTTAAAACCTTTCAAGTAACCTATAAAAATTGTACTTTCCCAGAGTTGGCTGAAGCCGTAATTCTTGTTAACTTCGGATTTTACTGGGCTCCCTCTTGTTTTCCAATCCTGTTAATGGAAGAGGGAATATTGCAAACTCAGCTCTCCACATGGCGAGCGGATTGGGGCTGTTTGAAAAATGGATCGCTCAGATTCTTACAGCCGGCTGCTGGCGCATCCGGAAAAAAAAACAGGAGTAAATCACAATTAGCTTTTAGGTGAACCTTACGAACAGAAGCAAATAAGGATTAAAGCGGGGGATATTTTGTTCTTTGCGCCGGTAGAGGAAATTGAACGTCACCGGTCAATGGGATTTTAGGAACAGATATTTATCTACGACCCTCGTGGGTTCCTTTACAGAGAGCGTGGTGGATAAATGGAGCAGCCTTTCATTAGAAGTGGTAGATGCTAATACAGGCATATTGATATTCTGAATATAAGATAAGACCAAGGACTGATTAAGGAAAAGACTAGATGGGCTGCACGGATCTTATCTGCCACCAAATTATATGTTTCTGTATATTTTAGGTTGGTTGTTGAAGTACGTAACCACCTGGCTTCTCCTCCTTTTAGGTTGGCTTCGCTTTTCTTCTTCTTCCAAGTGCTGCTACCAGATATAACATCCAATATTCTGTCGTTAGCTGCCCTTTGCCATGACATTGCGCAGATTTATGCTACAAACATTATTAATAATACTCAGAGTGTTTGCGAGTGGATGGGTACCTTTTTTCCCCAAACATGGCCTGTTGACCTTGGACCATCCCTGTATATGAATGAACGCTCAGCGTGCCTGTAGGTAGACAAGGGTGGAATGTGCTGCAAAGGCTGGCTGAATGTAATGGGAGTTGCAGCCAGCATTAACAGGAGTGTCTGTTCTCTATTTGTGAAAACCAGCTCACATTCTTGATGTCTCCGTACCTCCGATTCCGTCAGCCCTTCCATTTTCCATTTCCAATGGCATCAATAAAGCCAGACTCGGAGGGAGCCCTTTGATTAAGTTAGAAAGTCAATAAATGTCCGGGGCTCAGGTCTATATAGACCGAGTTTTTATGATTTTGTTTGTCTGAAGGAAATGCTCGTACGGCGGCACGGGATTGTTTATCGGAAGCATAATACTTTTCCACCCTGTTCAATTTTCCAGTATGTGCTTTTCAAAAGCAATGTGTTCTGTGTAGGATTTAAAAGCATACATTAATTTCTATAAGCAGCTCGGTATGTCTTCCGTGCGTGTGCAGAGCAGCTTAAAGGATTAGCCGAGCATAGGATCAACACGGAAAATGGATTAATAACTTTGATTCAATGGCGTCGGGAATTGCTGCTCAAATTCTGAACAATGGACCATGATCTGAAGGTACTTCAGCACAAGTCAGAGCGGCGCGGTCACAGCGCTGTCCTGGTATTGCTGGAAAAACCCAAGAATGGAGCCACTTCCAAAGTCGGCCCCATAATTATATGATGCCTGGTTGTTGCTGCAATTAAAACTCTATAGAACCAAAGATAAAGTTCACTTACAGGTCTTCTTATCCATACATGAAGTTGAGTGAGCTGTGGACATGTGTGCACACTTTAGAGCATACGGAGATTGACCAATGAACTTGACATTTGTAGACATCGGAGAAAGTTTTCAGATTCAAACTGATGTTGTAGCAGACTTAAAATATATAGAATTATTCTCTATTTTGATCCATACCTATGCATGCAACACTTATTTTACTTTCACAGTGACCGAATATAGATGTTCTGTTTACTGTGGACATCAAAAAGTGTCTCCATGATCTAATATTCGAACTAACCACGCCATAATCATACCAGGATTGTGGACATTAGAATGTAACGCTTAAAGGGTCCTAGCGAAAGCGAAGTGTAACGATTCTAAGAGTTAGTCTTGCTACGAGGAGGAGAGACTTCATGTCATTGATATGGCCTCTTCCACAGCGTCTTAATAATAATGGTTATTAAGGGATTAAAAAAAGATTGAACGCAGCTGGACTGATGAAACTGTTAACTGCATCTTAATTAAATGTGTCATGAGAATGTACTTAAGTATATGTTATTTCTCTACTGAGACATGATTTTCGGGGAAGGCTTTGAGCTAACCGGCCTACATCTCGGTGGTTAAACTACCGAAAGACCCCAGAGTGGACATGGTATGCCAAAGAGTGCGGTCAAGGATTTATATGTTCATCAAAGTCCATTTCTGAGAATGTGTGGTCTGTTCTGTCCTCTATACATTGGTATTTTTGAGGAAAGAGGAGATGTTGAATTTAAACATACAAGGGATTGGCATATAGCTCTTGGAGCTAGATGAGGCCAAAAAAGAAAATTTGGCAGACTAGACCGGCCGAATGGTTTTTATCTGCCACCCAATTTTGATACCATGTTTCAGCTAAAATTTAAGAACTATGTGTAATTATTATTAGTATTGCAATGACCTTTATAAGCACGTGTTATGTAAATATAAGATATATTCATGATGTTATGACATCATACGCGATCAGAGTCACCTAAATAGATATAAAGAAACTGGCGGCTTCATCATAGTACTTGACTTTTTGACACTTTCAGCCTTATAAAGTTTTCTTGTTGCTATCAAACGTATTATATTGTAGCGTGCTGTTCCACAAAATGTTAACCGAGCTCTCTAGCTTTATTATCTCTGTCATTCTTTTCTTTGCTTTGAAGCTTTTATAATATAAAGCAACACTTTTCGTCGGAAGGAGAGACCTCCGAGGTCCCAAAATGTTATGTGACTGCATTTTCTTTTTAATGTTAGCCCAAGGCATCACCTTCCACCGAAGACTCCATTCTCTCTTTTTCTTTTTTCAGTTTCTATGGTAACAGCCCATCAATGCCTACTTTAGTGTCATATGACAGTTAAACATTTCCTAGAAATTAAAGATTTATTTAGGGAACGTTTCAACATTTAGTAGTACTAGGAATGCTTTCAAGTTTAATTTACTTAAAGTGCAATTAGAAATTTACCTTATATTTCAATTATATTTTTACTGCCCAAATCGGGTACATAGACGAAGAATTTTTCTTCTATTTTTTCTCTAATTGTTCTTCCCTTTTTTACAGACACTTTTCCCCAGCCCTGAAGATGGGTGGCAAATCTACACCTCGGCACAAGCCCCAGACGGCAAATGTATCTGCACAGTGGTGGCTCCGGCTCAGACCTCCTGTTCCAGGGACCCTCGGAGTCGACAGCTAAGGCAGCTGATGGAAAAGGTAAAAATACAAATGGTCCATTTTAATATGAGGTGACCTGATTTGTTGTGGCTTTATGATTGGGCCATTACATGTCTGACTTCTTTTTTTTTCAGTCCTACCCCCAAGTACCAATCTTTTTTCGGCTCTCCTGTTAGTGTGAAAAACCTGAGCAGAAAAGTATATTAAGGGTACATGAAGGGTCCTTTTTGAGGACCGATTGTATCCTACAAAGAAGAGGCCACTTTTAAGGCCGGAGAAAAAGTGATTCAAAGCTTTCACAATCTTCCCATAGGTACAGTGAGATACATCGCCATAAAGGCAATGGCCTAATGGGGGACCAAATGGCCAATCAGAATACCTGGGAGCTCTCCGGGTTTGACCCGGAGATTGCCAGGTGAACCACCTCTTCTCGGGTTCTCCGGGTCAAGAGCGGGAATCTTGGCACGCCCCGCTCCCCACCCATGGGACCACCGAAACTTGGTAAGCATGCAATACAAATTCACAATTTGAAAAAAAAGAGAAGGGACTAGACTTCATGACCTCCACAGGATTCTATAAGAAATCAGCGATGGAATAATCCCGAAACGTGTAGTCCTTTTTTAAGAAAGAAATGTAAATTCGGAAATAATTTAATCAGCATCGTTTTGTAATTTAAATTCCAATAGAGTCAAAACGTCGAGGTTATTAAATTAGAAGACTGTCTGCGGGAACTAATTAAGGGGACTCGGAGAATAATACAAAATCTTTTTTTATTTTTCTGGCATGGCACCTATCTGTCTGGCTCCAAACATTCTCTTATTAAATTCAATTGAAGGTATTTTTCAGTAGACATTACTGAAGGAAACCCTGCAACAGCACAAAGCTTTTTTGGAGAGGAGAGGACCAGGAAATCAACAGCAGATGGCCATAGTAATAATGAAACTCTACATAATGCCAAAGACCTTAAAATTTTGGTCTATTAAGTCAAAATTATTTAAGTTGATATACCTTCGTATCATGGATTAAAGCTGTGAGTGCCACTGGAATTCTATTACACTGACCTGTAAACTGCTTATTAGTCTATTAACAAAGGTCTGTGTTGAGTTGAGCTGAGAGTGGACTTACTAGACTGAGTGTAATTAACCTATGTATTATTTATTATGTTACATTGTATTTAAAGAGCGTCAGCAGATTCCTTAGAACTATTACAACAGGGAGGGGGAAAATTAACGACAACATTAAAATTGACAATGTAGAGAATCGGTGATTAACACCAAGTTAAGACATGCTGGTATAGAACGAGGAAAGAGTCCTGCTCTTGGGAGCTTACAATCTTTTAGGAGGTTGAAGGGGCACTAAAGACTTGAGTCAGCTGTTCTCAAACTTGGCAAAATCACATTGATTCTATCAGGAGGAGAACTCCATTAAACTCAAAAGGACCGCCTATGCCGGCAACTGATTCCACTGCTGGAGTTGAGTAATCAATCTTATTACCAGACATGGGAATCCACATATATTCAGTCAACTTAAACTCAAACTCTTTTTGTCGAGTTGACTGTTAATGAACCTCTGCCTCGTGCTCACTTAGTCTTTTTTTCCAGACAGACAAATTATTTTATTTTTTGGTAAAAAAAAAAAGAGGCCTTAATGAAAGCTCATTCTACTTCTAGTTTCTAACTGCCTGTATAACGAATTCCAATATGGCAGCAACCAGCAGCTGCTAAGTTTCATCAAACTGCGTTTGAATTGAATTTCCCATTTAATAAAGATTAAGCTTGGCTGACTGTGCTGGTTCCTGTAATAAGGATGAAGTTAATGCACTCAGCTAACTGGTTTTTGCCGCCAGCTCCCCAGACATACATTTTTTGGAGGCCTTTCCATGTTGGTCCACACTTTCCAAATACTTGTTCTCTTTGGCCGTCTCGAAGCTCTATGTGAGCCTATATTCTAAATGGCACGTCTGAGTTGGGCCTCTTAATGGCTTTTCAGGGCTCTAAGTGGATGAATGCTTTGCAATCCTTTCTGAATTTACTTTACTGATAACAGGTTTATTTCCCTACATTACCGGTATTTTATTTTGTCAACTCGGCCTTTTTCTTAATCCCATTCCCCATTTCAGTATCGGGACGTTCATTACGTTGATGATGGCACTTGGAACACGGAAGGGAAAGCCTGCCAGACCCGTAATGGTCCATCACACACTCGTCGTACACTCCCAATGCATTTAGCATTCAGAACATCATCCTAATCACTTCTGAATGCATATACCCCGTCCTGAAATATTTTGTGGTCAGGTCACACTACTTTGTATCGCGCCAGACTAATTCTAGCCTTGATTTCTAAGCTACAATGACAAGGCATTGATAGGTTTAAATAGTTTGTTGCCATAGCAGTGTTTAAAAAATTGAGGATTTTTAAAAGTTTTAAAGATTCTCAAATTTAACAGCAGAAAATTAAAAAACAAAAAAAACCTCTGACTACGATCTGATTGATCGTAAGTGAAAAACTACGTGTAACAGGCCTGGACTGGCAATCTGGCACACAGGACGTTTTCCCGGTGGCCATTGGCAGCAGTCACTTGCCTTTATTACGGCATGTACGGCTGCTGGGCTTAAAATACCAGATCCCATTGTATTCCCCAGTTTGCCCCTGACCTATATGATTTTTTTTTTTTTGTTTTAGTTTTTTATTGACACTTGGATCCCATTGTACAGCGCTACGGAATTTGATGGCGCTATATAAAACAATAAATAATAATAGTAATAATAATACTATGTGTTGAATTCAGATAGATGGATTTTTCTCCTAATTAAAGTCATTGTTTTTTTTTAACATATAAACCAAAGCAACAATTGTTTCCCGACACTTTTATGTGACCGGTCATCAAAAACAAATTTAATAAAAATGAATACAACTTTAAAAATGGAATTTATGTTAAATTTGATGATTTTTTAAATATTATCGTTCAACCTATCCTGTTATGTAGTTCCTCATAATTATATGCTAATGCGTATGTGCATTGGGTCACACGGTGCATGGCCTAAATTAAAATGTGGTTATAGGTACACAAGGATATAGAGATATTCAGCGTAATTATATGATGCTATATGTTTCGTACAGCTGGATGAAAATGTTTTCAGACAGTTATAATTGCCAGGTTGACATCTGTAATTCTGCTAATTAAGCCCTGCAAACAGATTTATTTAATGTGGGCTTAATGAACTCCCACCAGACATATCCCATGAAAATATAATGCAGGAGAACGGCACGGTTTGTTCCTTCGTTACGCCGAGTGCTGGAAGCCGTTTACAGCCTCTTCAAAACAACGGTGTGGATGCGTATGAATGATGGTATCCACATTTAACCCCTTAATGACAATGGGCGGTCCCTCAACCCATTGAAAACCAATGCATTTTGAGCCCGTACATGTACGGGCTTTGTCATTAAGGGGTTAAATTCTGGTCTCAAAGGCTGCAATTTAAATAGATTTCTGGAAGAGGTGAGGAATAATGGCATTTTCTGAAATGTGCACTATATTGATATTTTTATATATTTATTTGTATTTAATAATTAAGCTCCTTGTGATGTGGCTAAGAAAATGGGATTTGTTAGATTCACATTCTAAAACTGAAAGGGTTTTAATAATAAGAGATGTATTAATCAATAAAACGTGTTAATCATAGTCCTTTGTTGTATCCAAGACAGTCGGGTCTCTTCATTAATGCTTGACTTGTCAACGGAGATCTCAACAGCTCTTAATGAACCAAAATCAAAACCCATTGGTCTAGCTTTTGGGTTCGTAATTTTGTGCGTCCCATCAACTTGCAATTAACAGCTGCTGAGTTAACAGTCAAGATGGTAATTGAGGGAATCAATCTGTCTAATTTAAAGATAGTATGGCACCAAAGCATGGAGCGTGAGGGGACGTGGAGTTGATTGCACCATTGACATTGAGGGAAACTGATGAGGGAACGTTAGCATTGGAGGGGGGGATAAGGAGTTTGGTTGTGGGGAGATTGACTTTTAGGAATCGTACAGACATCTAGTTAGAGACAGAGGTAAAGCAGTTACACGATCT
>VKOC01004279.1:0-47715 GCA_009364415.1 Spea multiplicata
GGAGGCAGCGTGGAGTGGCATATGTTGTAGCAGCGTGGAGTGGCATATGTGGGAGGCAGCGTGGAATGGCATATGTGGGGGGGCAGCATTGCATGTCTGGGAGGCAGCGTGGCAAGCCTGGGCTCAAATGTGCATAAATTGGGGGGCTGGTTGGGAAATAAAGACAAGAAATGCATTTTATCAAAGTTTTTTTATTCTGCTGTTTGTATTTAACATCATTTGTTTATTAAATTATTTTAAATAAATGAAAAATTTACATTCATTTTTTTTATCCGATTAATCGAAAAAATAATCGGCCAACTAATCGATTATGAAAATAATCGTTAGTTGCAGCCCTACTACCTATATACCAATACACGGCAATATAGTCATTTACTAAAGATCGGGATGGTAACATATCAAATCAATACAATTATTCAAAGATTATTGCAGCCATTTATGAAAATAAAAAGCTAACAAGACTATGTTTATTCGGACATTTTTATTTTTTTTTTAAACATATTTCCCCTATTACCAAAATCAACATGCTCATATATGAATAGTTCCTAATGATGCGGTCATCGAGTCAACCTCTTAATAAATGGTTTGCTGCAGATGTTCAGCAAACTGTGGTGACTCACTGGGGAAAAAATCAAATTCTCCAAATATACAAGTTTTTTGCTTACCAAGTGGTTACACACAATAACTCACCTTTTAACTCACCAATTATTTTAACATCCTAAAAGATGAAATGAGGTCAAATATGCCAAAATTTTTGCATACATTCCATTGCCTCCGCACATCTATACATAATATTAAATAAAGCAAATTTGCAACATATTAAAAAAATAACTATATGATGCGTTAACATTTTTTTTATCAAACCATAGGCAGCATAATATCAATAAAAGACTTCCATTTTATTTTCATGTATCTGATGTATCCCAAAAAAGCAAGAGACCACCCTCATTCTCCACTGGGCATTTATTTACTAGATTATTAAACCTTGTGACATAATTGAAAACTATTACATAATACAAGCTACATAGTTTAGTTCTGAGCTCATGGAAAAGATGGGCATCAGGAGAGGTAAGAGGGGCAAAGGAATCCAGGTCCAAAAGAGGGGCACTTATGCAGATTATTATTTCTTTTAAAATTCATTTATTTTCACTAAACTGGCCAACCTGTGACCCTGCTAAGATTACGACAAACCATCAGGTTGCTCAAACTTGTGGAAACTTCCAGATAGCTCACGTGATAGGTGGTTTTTCCCAGAATGCATACGGCCTCATCTTGATTGGCTCCTCATTTTGTACATATAGGCAGTTTCTATGCTGTAGTGATTCATGTTTTTTTATGAGCCATACCCACTATAATTCTAGTCTTCCTTACACGTAAGAATACAAATCCACATTTGATTATTCTAATTTTAATGCATTCCTAATACCTTTACGTGGTTTATGAGGATTTTCATGTAAAACCTTATATTGGTCCCCTAACAAAATGGCGCTCAGGAGGTTAACAATCTGTGATAAATTCACATCTGATTCATGACCAACATAACATGAAATGTTTTCAAGCAGAAAAACATTTTGTAAAAACGCCATCAATATCTTCGCATTCCTTTCCACAATTATCTGTCTAAAAACCGACATATTTCAACATATGTGGAATCCTTTGATAACCAGAAAGACATTCTTTCCGCTCTGTGGATGGTAAAAGAAATGTTTTGTACGAAATGGGGATCATTTACTTTTTGATGGAAAGTATTGTGGGGAATGAAATAAGGTGCTAGGTCTTTATTCCTTGAACCACATCCACAGGGGTGTTGGGTGAAGGTGTCAGCAGAAGCTGCACTTAATGTAAATACGTATTTCTGTCATTGCCCAATTTATGCCTTTTTTTCAGGAAAGAGGTGTCATTGATTTCATGTGTTATAATGACACAACAGTCTGATACTGTTTCCATTCGTCTATAAGTAACATTCTATATAATACAGATGGTGTTGACATGTGGTTGAACACATGATGTTCTGGTAAAGACTACGGAAGGAAAGCCAAACAATGGAAAGCTGAAATGTCTATTGCACTTAAAAACATTAACCGAGATCCCCAGTACGTTAAGCTAATAAACCGTAGATCTGCCATTTTATTATTTCCTATGAAGAAATTTTATACATATTTTTAAACAAAACCTGTTTATATGGCACTGTATTACCAATGGCTGCTTTTGCATCACATGTATTCCAAAAATATGAATTTCATTTGATTAAATATTACTGCATGTAGTTATGAAAGTGTTAAAAAGAGTAAGAAGTGGAATAGCAGTTTTAAAAGGGACTAAGCTTGGTGAAACTTGAGATATCTAAGGAAATTTTTGGGGGGCTGACCCCAGATGTATGTAAACCTAAAACCTGAAGTTTGCTAAACAGTTTCTAAACCTATTAGTGTTTTTTCTTTCTTTCAAGTATCCTGCTATACTATTATTTTTAGGAAAGACATTTGCAAGTCTGGGCCAGTTGGCACATATCCACTAGGTTCAGATGCATTATATATGAAAGGCTAATCAAAATGTGGTAGCCGATCTTATGGTTCATTTTCTTGTTCACTGTAATTGGAAGACTAAACCCCCAAACAGCATTGTCCACCAAGAAGGGTTCTTTGGTTTCCCCTCTAACTCTTTTAATTCACAAAATCCAATTTAGGAACAACAGCAAAAATATATGCAAAACGATATAAAATTACTTGAGGGTATCAGGTTCAATTAGAGAAAAGGACAGAACTTATTAGGTGACAGTTTAATAAAATGTAATGAGTTTCTGCAAAAGTTTACAAAACTGTATACATTAAAGGGAAACCAACTCCCACTTTATTATTATAAATTGGCTAAAAAGAGGCTAAAACTAACTACATTTTATTAACTGTTTAAGGGTCAGACAGGTAATGCTGTATCCATCCAGCTGTGGCCCACATGCGTAAAAAGATTAGTGTTCCTGACATACCTTCTAAGGAAGAATCAATATAAAGAGTACTTTAACATGCACTCACTCTTCAAAAAAATAAACTAATAATAATAAAGCACTTATCTGAGGTAGACGCTATAGCTGTCTACTTCCTCCATCCAACAATGCTTGCCACTGATTGGGAGTTTGGACTAGCGAATCAGTGGCAGGAAAAAGTTTCAGTGAAATCAATAGAAGCACTCGCCAAATATGCACACGAGGGGTAAACATACCCCTGCTTATGGTTCTGCAAAATCCTCCTATGCATTTGTAAGGGGGACACCACAAATGTTTAAAGGGACCATGCATCTGTTATATATATGCATTAGTGTATACAATGGCTGGAGTGGCTCTTTCATGTAACGTATACATGTCTTATCGAACTGGAAGAGGATATCAACTGTTTTATAGGGAAAGTCAGTTGGCACTCAATTAACTGAATACGGAAGGCTCAGTAAGAGACAGTGGCTGAAAGAATAAAGATTCTATTCATTTGGGTGCTGAGCTACAATCATATCATCATACCCGGGTACTCTCTAGGGTCGAACCAGAGTCTCCAGATGAAGCGCCACTTAGCTGCTCTCAGTTTCTTCCTTCTCTGGGCAAAGAAGTGGTGTCCTTTCATGCCCATTCCCCATACACTAAAGGATATATCACGCTAGCCCCGCCCAGCCCTTAATGTAGCCAGTCCATCAAAAGAGGGAGAGTTCTGGGTAAGCTATCTTGGGAACTTCCCATGTAATTTTCACTACTGTGTAACAAGTAATAAATTAGAAAAAAATAATATACCGTATTTGTTTACATGGGCTTCTGGAGAAAGTTGCTCCAGACTGTAAGCAAAGAGTTTTTCTATTTCAACTACCTTCACTATTAATTATAAAGGGCTGACCCTAAAAAGTTTCTCCTGCAATAGGGGCTGAACAGGTTCTTTTTCACACATTGTACAAATGGCCAGATGACTTTCAGTAGATCTCCCAACAAGTAAGAAGTTTAGGTTACCCTTTGTTGCAGGGTAACTTCTTGGGGTTGGCCCTTCATAATATATAGCGAGTTTAGTGACTTGAAACTATACTTCTTCTGCAAACTCCCATTTTAGTATTTTAGTGAATAAAGGGTTTACATTTTTATCACCCAAGCACAAATCACATTTATGTAAACCAATCACTCTGCATCTCACATTTCTTATTTTTATATAATTCCCTAACAGAGGATTTTACCAACATGGGTGCTGCATATTTTATGTCTCCTGATCTAAGAACTTGTTGAAAAAACTGCAACGAACTGTAAGCTATACTACATAAATAATTAGTCACAATACCCTTTAATGGAGTCTCAGTAATGACCTCTGATTTCCAGCAAAATTATCTATTAGATAAACGAACAAAGATTTGTTGTTAATGACACAGAAATTGGCTGTAGATTAAATCAAGAACTGCCTAACAAGCTGGAGATTTGGCCCTGGATAGATTCTGATACTTTGCATCACTGACATCTGAAACAGATGCAAATTGGCCACTGACATCAAGAAACATGCAACACGGCTTTCAAAATGCTGATGTTACATTCCGGATTTCAATATACTGAGTGCAAAAGGACAAAGTTTACATAAACATCCAACACCACAGATAAGCATGCAAGATTATGTTTATTATATTTACGGATACCTAATTATCATCTGATTGTTCAAGCAGTTCCTCTTTTCGCTGTGTAAGTCTAATTCTGAAAACACAATTGCTGATCCCTCTCATCCTATCTGTGCCCTCCTTTTACATACTAACTTCCTCCACTTGATTGTATCTCTTCTCTTTCCAGTGACCTGGTTGTCTATAAATGATTATATCCACCTGCTTTTTAACAGAAAACATTAAGCAGCTGGATTTGCTAACAAAACCGAGCTGTTATTCATAAATAAATAAGAAAGGACGACCAGTAATTAAAGCCACACAAGTTGACCAGATGAATTATGCAAAAAAATATATCATCCCATCTAATGAATTTAAAGTGGGTTTTCGTAAGATTTATTATGTGTACTGATAAATTAAGATGGGAACAGCCTAAGCAACCAGGTGTCTCTTGGCCACGGAGCTGCATGTAGGAAGGAAAAGGAACAAAAAATGACTGGGAGGAGAGCAAAAACCAGTGATGGAAAAAAGGACCAGAGGAATGAGAGTGGGAAATGAACAAAAGGCCATTAAAGGCAAGTCGAATATGGTGCAAAAGCAGGGAAGAACTGGAAAGAATGGACAGAAGAGCTGAAAAAACAGATGGGTAAGAAGAAGAAAATAAAGCACGGTGGAAGAAATGTTCATGCATTAAGGGACTGTAAGGTTGTGCCAAGCTGCACCTGATTTGATTATTTAACATTCACAAGCAAGTAAGCACATTTATCTAAACAGAAAATGTATTTTTACACTTTTTGTGCTTTGTTGATGCAATGCGGATTTCCCAAGTGGTGTGAGTCCGGACTCACCAGCTGTCTCCATTTGCAAACACAATTGCCACAATTCATGAAATCGGAACCAATCATCTTATGGCCGAGAAAGACAAATCAAGATTCTCCCCATATAGCACAAAATACATCTCTAAGTTTGTTAAATGATTTGAGATGACAGCTGCTGAAATATTTGAACTTACTTCTCTTTAAATGTATGGTGTTTAAATTCCACTAGTGTAATTTTCTGTCCTTAGATTTTCCCCAAAAAGATTAATGTTCTCAAAACACTTCAACAGAAAAAGGAAAAAGGAAAAGGTTGTTTAACAACCCCAAACCTGGATTTTTTTTTTTTACTATTCATACATGTTTTACTTTAAAGAACTGATATTTTTATACTAACGATCAGAGAAGATGCAACAATCCCAAATTAAAAGTGTTTGATTACTGCCAGATTGACCAGATATGTAGTTGTTGGTGCTGTGAAATGAAGAACATTGTTCAGAACTATAAAGTAAAAGGAAAAGCCCGCTTCATAAGGTAAGCTGTAAAATAATGTTCTCCCTATCAGGTCAAAATAGCATTGATGCAATTAGAAAGAAATAGTTTTTAGTCCATAAAAGAGAAAACGTATGGATCTAAAGATCACTGCAACATTAGCACCAATAGTTGGGAACAGTCATTAAATCACAGAGCCAATGCTTTTTTTGGTACTTATGAATATCAGTATCAGAGAGGCTCTCCTGGATACATACGCTGCTACTCGCTTCCCCATTGAATGGTTCCACCTCACTACTGCATTCTTCTGTAATGGGTCTGTTAGCATATGGATGGGTAGAGGAGATAGCAGTTCAATGAAGTCTCCCTGTAACCTATACAGTTACTTGTGAGTAAGTGCAGCGGGGCACAGGTCAGAGAGAGTGGGCTTTCTGGTGTGTTTTAGAAGCCCCTATGATTTTTAAGGTTGCTTTACTTGATACCATCAGGGGGTTTAAACCGGTACAAGTGTAAAGAGCCTTGGTAGCAAGGGGAGCCCGTTGCCCTGTTCTCTAACCTGAGAGAGCAGGGAGGCCAGGGCCCCCGCTTAGCTCCAGTGTCTCCACTATTGTGGGGGCAAGTAATAGACATTACACTGGTGTAAAGAAGGGCCCCCACGGGCTACAACTGCCAGCTCTACCAACTCCTCCTGGATGTACCGCTACGCCAGTGCTATGGGTCACACTTACTTAGGCCCACCAAACTGGGTCTGAGCATCCGAACACGATGTTATTTTGCAGAACTCATCTATAGCATGTAAGGACCTTGAGGGACCAGGGCACCATCCTACCTCCTCTTGAGCCAACATAGGTAGGTCGAGTGTGTGTGTGCATAAATATGTTCGTGTCTGTAATTATATTACTGTATGTATGTGTGTCTGTGTATGTTAGTTAATGTGTATGTGTGTATGTTAGTGTAAGTATGTTACTGTGCTATGTAAGTATAATACTGTGTGTCGGTATGTTACTGTATGTGACTGTGGAAGTGTGTCAGTATATTGCTCTTTTTGTGTATGTTCATGAATGTGTGTTAGTATGTTAGTGAGGCCAAGATATGCATTTTTATTATTATACTGTAGAGATATTATCCCAACAGCACAAGGTAATATGCCACTTTTTTTAGATGTAGTGGAGGAAATGTCCAAGAAGAGTAGAGTTAAAATAAGATTAAAAATGTTATATAGATCATACTTTTAATATTTGGAGCTGAAGGTACTGTTTCACACAGCATATATGTAATTTTATTAATTCCCCTGAATGTTTAATCACACAAAAACACCAAAACTTTTAAGAAGCTTTTTGCAATTCTATGCCAACAAACTTATCAATGCTGGCTTTTTTGTCATATGACCATTAAGTGTCTTACATGATAAAATAATTATTTATGGGAAGTGTTTGGCCATTCAGCAGTACACGGTGGGATGTTTCTAATGCTGCAGTTAGTTACTAGTGTGTTAAATTCTACAGAGTAGGTGGAACAGGACCTTTAATGTAGTTGTCACCTATGATGCTTTCAGCATCATTTAGCCCACTGATTAAAGTTACTTTCACCCAGTGTTTTCCAAACAATGTAATTATTACAGAGCCGTTTGTTCAAAAAATCAAGGTCTGTTAAGATCAGTGGGACATTCTGTATAACCGATTATTTATATGTCATGGACATATTAATTGAAAAACTAGTACAGTAACATAATTAGAAGGAACAACCACTGTAATCATGAAAATTAAGTTAAAACCACTGCTGCCATGTTATACACACAATGTGTTTCTGCTACATATTTTTCATGTAGGCCATCTAAATTCCAGTAAATAGAGTTGGGCATGGAACATGGCTCCAAGAGATATAAATGATAGATTCTAAACTAACTCTAGCAAAGGAGTCCAGCTGAGAGGCTACTTGCTGGCGAGATCTAAAGCCTGCAGTATATTCCAACTACATCACAATATTTACTTGGGCGTACATACCAGCTCTCTATGCAAACCTTCACAAAATCTCAATTAGTGAAAATGGGACTTTTCAACAATATTTGCTCTTCCTCTATGATTATCCAGGCCACTTACTACATGGCCGCCAGTACAGAAACACTACTAGACTTGCGCATTCGTTTTCAGAAGAATTCGTTTTCATGCAGAATGTTACTGTTCCATTCATTCCTGAATAACGAACAGATGCAGCTTTGGAAAAAAGAAAAGAAAAAAAATTGTGCACAAGAAGAAAATCTTTGTTCATTCAATCCATCGCCGCAGCCATCATTTTAACTACACTAAGAGGAGGAGAATCTCACCATTTGCCTGCACTAAGTGGAGGAACATTGAGTGAGTTGATCTTAGTTTGTCCAATCAGCTCACTCATGTCATATTATGCTGAGGGCTTGTCCAACGGCTGTGCTGCATCTTTCAAAGGGGAAAAAAAACAGACTAGTAATGTAGAGAGCCTATATAAGAGCAGGGCAAGCAGGGGATCCGTTCATTTCACTTGGATTGCTATATGTGACACTGCTGTGCTTTATCCAATCATTTGAGATTCTTCTGTGTGAGACTTGGTGAGCCTCAGCCTGCCATTTCTCAGTGTCTTAAAACAAGTTTTGATTTAATTAAAAATCATTGAACCTGTCCACTACTATCCTTAACCTTAACTGTATAACTCTAAGCTAATTTGACCCTCTTTCTTCCATCCATTGGTCTCAAACTCCCTATTGAACTTCTTGTGTGTATTTCTTGTTTCCATGGCAAACAGACAAACAAATGGAATTTGTTTACAGGGTGTATATACCAAATCAATGAGGAATGAGCAAAAAAATTCAATGGGAGATGTTAGTAAATAGATGGAATGTGTATACCTGTAGGAGTGGAGAACATACAGGAAGTAGTGGGTGGGGCTATCCTAAACTTCCTCACCTTTAATTTCCTGCAGCAAGATCAGTTTTTTTTGTTTTGTTTTTTTATTTACTTTTTTGCCTACAACTCTCACCTACTGACAAGCCCTCTATACTGAATAGTTTGCATCTACTTTGTTTATTAGCAAATACCCCACAGTATTGGGCTGTATGCTGCTATGTATTTGTATATATCTGGCACTCCAATGAAAATAACAATTCTAAAAATTAAACTCCTAAATATTAAATGTTCTGAGATATTCACCCATGGCTTCCACACTAATGTAACAGACTCCATAGTGAGTTTTAAAATAACTTTGGCCTGTCCTAAATATGATAATCTCGCAGCACAGCTATTTTGAAAGTTTTATTGCACTTGCATTAATGCATGCATATATTAATGAATCGTGCCAATCCCTTGATGGCTCTGTGAAACATCGAAGCTCTTATTTCCCTTATTTTCAGTCTTCTGTGAGTAACATACATTGGCAACCTATAAATAGTTCATAGCGCTAACCATGAATGCAAGAAAAGTGACATAACCTTACTATCTACGCTATATTCCTATCAGTGATATTTTTGTATTTCTGTTCCTCCAGCAGTTAATATGCTGTAGCTATTACAAATGATGAATTCACATATACATAGAAATATATGCCTATATTTATTGGCAAAATCAGATTAACTATATCCCGAAAGTATATCCTAGAGTAAAACTCTTATTTTCCCATTTTTGGGAATGTAAGATATTTTTTGGGGGGTGGGGAGCTATTTTAAAATTCCCTGAACTCTTTTTATACAAATTTGATATATTTATAAGGTGTGTTTTTATTATGGAAATAATTGTTAATGATTTTATAGTAACAAAAGCTTGCAATGTAGGTAAAATCGATCCTCTGATTACAAATCTGAATTACTTACTCTTGCACTAGACGTGTGCATGTGTGCTTGTGTAGCTATGCAAGATGGTACATATGTTGGCTGTGGTATATTTCCACACTGGTCCCATACATGGGAACTCTCTCTGGATTTCACCTGGAGACTCTAGGTCGCTTCTCTGGGTCCCAAGACTGCGTTTGCAGTATGTCCCCCTACAACAACTGCTTCTTCTTCATCAGCGGGACCACCCACCCATATACTGCAAAGACGGGGCTCTGGGTAGCTGCAGTAACAAAGTTCCCAAGCATGCCTTTGATCATTGTGGCAAGTAGAAGTAATTATGAGGCAAGTTCTGAAAAGTTGTACTTTTTGAAGTTGTTCCACAAACATTATTATCTGTGCAAAGTTTTGTATTATACTGGGGACACCTTCAATGTCGTGACTGGGAAAAACTTTTTTTGAGCCTCTTTGATGTGATCAGTCATAAGAAGGAATAAATGGCAGATATGCTAAGGTTTATTTGCTTGGCCGCCAACCTTTTTTGGCTCGTTTTTTTAAGGTGCACTCGACTTCATTTAGGGCTCACCTCGCATGGGGTGCCTTGAGGTGGCAGGTAAGCTTCTGTGCCTTAATTTGTAGGTTTGGATTTGAACACAGGTAATTTGTCCTTGATAATTGCTAAGAAAATCACAGAATGAAATTAATATATTGCCTTGATTTCATTTTTTCAAGTATACAATCCTACATTCCTAACAGTTGTCCATTAAGGAACTGCAATAAAAGGCTATTCGTATGTCCTGAAACTCCATGTGGATTACTCACAAGGTTTATATTTCAATGTCCAAACACCGTTTTTGCTTCCTTTTTTAATTTAGCCATTTAAGACCAAGTGTTTTCTTTGCCGATATACAAACATCTGGTTTTAAAACACGGTATAAAAGACCTCCAGTTCCCTGTTTTCCTTTAGGCTCATGTTTTCTTCATGGATGCAATCTTGGCAACTGTTTTATTTAGCAGGAACTCTTAACAAGCATCGCACAAATTAAGAAATATCACCCCATAAATCAATGCTAACACCCATTGTGGATTTGAATTTTATTGCAATATACCCTAGGAAGTAGCCTGCAAAATCCTCTCTGCCATTTCACCCTTCATGTGCCAGAGACGGCGTTCTAAATTAAAAATACCAAAATCAAACATATTGTATGGAATAAAAATCAGAAAGCCACAGAAACAGCTTAAAATGTGTGTAAAAAAATCATATTTACATGACAATGCACATACATGGCTTTAACCCTGAATGAAAAAGTTTAAGATCAGTTGCAGGGTGAACACAGAGATCTACAAAGACTTTGTATCTCATTCACTTAAGAATCTACAGTTATCTGGTAAATGTTAAACTTGTAGTGGAAGCTTTTCTTGCTAGAGTTTTATTGTTGCAATCCCTGCTTGAATACAGATGACATTCTGTAATATTAGCATATTTCTAAGTTCTCACAAAATAAGTAGTATTGGCAAGTAAATGGTCAATATTTTCAACAGTCTCGCTGTCCACATTATTTAGAAAGCTATTAGGAATGTCAGATTTCATCTATCTGAGCAGAACATATGTTTTCGTATAAAAAGTTTTAGGGCAATCAATAGGTTAAGGCTGCACATATAAATCCCAGAATAGCTCAAGTGGGTTTGAGTGAAAGTTAAGCATATGAGAAGCCCCAATTGCTAATAAAACCCCTTTGGATCATTATTTTGTAAGGTATGAGGCAAGAACAAGCGAACATGGGCAAAGTCATCAAATATTCCACTCTTCTGCAAATATAACAACACAAGAAGCTAATTCATTATCGATCAGAAACGAAAATCACACAATAATGATGGTTTAGCTAATGTTCAACTAAAATATTCAACTCAATGCTTTTTGTTGTGTGGAACAATGCACAATAATCTAATGAAATTTAAAGTAAAATGAGCAAACGGTATAAAAAAATAGCAACTGTTATGCTCATGATAACTGTAGCCTATATAGTCATAAGCCCCAAAATGCATTTATTTTAAACATTCAGAAATCATTGCGTACCGATTGGGGACATGTCAGCCAGCGTGGGTGCTACAGTAGCCACATGTGTGTGTGCTCAACTATAGCATTCCCAAGTTTTTCCTGGAGAAGTGAAAATGCAGAACTACTGGATTTATTTCACAAACCGAGGCATTCCCAACTTCAAGAATAAATTGTTGTCTGGACAGAACTATCCACCATAACCTTGCATAAAATAATTAGCAGGTGATGAGGTATGTTCACTAACCTGGACATTTTGGAGTATACCCATGAACGCTCTCGTGGCACTAGGTTGAGTTTCTCAAGCCATTTTCATTGAGTTAAACAGAAGTCCATTATGCTCAATGGAACTGCCCAACTCAACTGTTGTCTTGTCTGCTTGCACGGTAACCTGACCAGATTTGACTGCTGGCAACTTCAGCAGCTGCTTGAGGAACATGAGCTGAACTCAACAACTCAATTGACAACTTATTGTGAATAGATGAGTTCCTGTTCCAGGTAGACTGCAGTAGGGTTAGGAAACTCAAATTACTGACACACATTAAGGTTTATTCATATCTACTCAACTTTTAGTAGGATGAGAAAGGTAATGAACTCAGTTGTTAATTTAAAAGAGGTTTATTCGCCAAAGGGGAGTTTGCAAGAGAGTTAGGGTCGCAACTCACTGGCTTTATTATGCATTATGAAACTTTCCTGCAAGAACTGAGCCTGCCATGTATAATGCATCGCTCAATTAGTGAGATTACTTAGGAACTCTCGCAGATATAATAATCCCTTATACGAGGTCAATCAAGCTGTTCCCGTGGGAGAAGCTCAACTGGGGTAGGCCCTTTATAATACATACTCAGTGAATTGAAATTACAACTCCCCTAGAGACTCCAACTTAAGTGAATAACCCCTGTTGACTTAAGTATCTTTTATACAGGGCCAACTCATAATGCATAGGTACTGCAGTGAGGTATACTATTTAATCCTCAACTTGGAAAAGTGAACACCATGATTAGGCAAGCATATATGGGCTCAGTATCAGCAATACACATTACTCCATTCACTGGCGTAGACACACATAGAAAAAGACCCTAAAGAGACACAAGCAAGAAACATAGAGATGACCATGCCAAATGAACAATAGCAAAAGTGTTCCTACATTTTCTCATAGGCACCCTCTAGCGGTCATGCTGTAGATTGCAGGTGAAAAGAATGACATTCCTGATCTACTCTTTAAAATAGACGAAT
Organism: Spea multiplicata; assembly: GCA_009364415.1. Taxonomy (NCBI): domain Eukaryota; kingdom Metazoa; phylum Chordata; class Amphibia; order Anura; family Pelobatidae; genus Spea; species Spea multiplicata. The sequence continues at coordinate 12,995 of VKOC01004279.1, forward strand.
TCAGGGAATATTACCTAAAATCCTTGTTTCTGTGCGAAATCACCACTGCACTTTAAGCAGCAAGGCCTGCATGAAATAAATATTAAACATAATTAGTTTTTTCTATTATGTGCACCACGTATCAAGGAACTTAATAAACCAGCAACAGAATAGCAGCTAAATCGCTGCCCTGCCATATGTGTAGTGCATAATCTTATGGATGGGAAAATATTACTTGTTTATATAGCACACACAGTGCAGGACAGCATTATATGCGGTCACCCTACATGAAACTAGTGATTTAAGTTAATATATGAATTATGCTACTTTGATGTTACAAAATAAATATTACTATTTAAATATTACTATTGAAAAAGCCTACAGAAAAAACACAATGAACAAGAACAGACAAGCATCTTGGAAACAGCATTTTACAAGCAAATAACCCTAGTGCGCAGGTGCAAACTATATATCTGTCCCTTGAGTTTTCTAATTAGATTATAAATTATACCACATGGTATAATGCAGACTCTATGAAGATAATTTTCAGTAAAGCCAAAGGTCCTGCATTAAAGATGCAGAGGCATATGGCTGGAGAAAATGTTATATTCTGAGAGAAGACAAAAGCATATCTATTCAAGAAATCCAATTTAACCCCTGCTCGGTCGTTTTAATAAACCATGTCCATACATTGTCCAATGCATGTATTAGTTATTACAGACTGGGCAATATTGTTACTAAATGTAAAGCACAGTTTTTAAGGATTATACTTCTGGTATAAATAGCAACAGCTGTATATTATTAACAGTACTATGGAATGGTATATACAATTGTGTAAATTGTTACAATGTCATAACTGCAAAGGGCCACCAGTTTCGCTTTTATTAATACAAAGCTCACAAATAGGTTTGTTTTTTTTGGTAGTGAAATGCAATATCATAGGTAACAATTAATAAGTGGGAGTTTTTATACATTGTTAATTGAGGTGTTACATAAGAGCATCAAAGTTCATCTAATTGGGCAGACTTCTATGAGACGGTTTCTATTTATTACTGCTAAGTAAACATGTGTCCATACCTGGGAACTCTCCGGATTTGACCTGGAGATCTCTGGGTGAAACACCGCTTCTCCAGTTCAACACAAATCCTTTGTGTCGTGGGAGGGGAGTCTAGACACGTCCCGCTCTCTGTCCATTTCCCCTTTAAAAGGGAGTGTTTCCCGTGATGTCAGTGGGACCACCCACCAATGTCAGCGGGACCGCTCCACGTCAGCGGACAGTGCTGGCCGCGTCCTGCAAGGGAAGGCTTTGGGTAGCCGGAGCTCAGAAGTTCCCAGGTATGCATGTATGACTATACTTTTTTCGCACTGGCAGAAAAATGGCTTTCATTAAAGGGACACTCCAGCCATCATATCCCCTTAATGCAACTTTTATGCCCCCTTTGTACATTAGTGGAGGTATTCTGCAAAACTCCACATATGCATTTGCCCTTTACCTCCCCAGCTATCACCCGGACGGCAGATGCGTTCAGTCAAACACAGCTCCCAGCAAATGATATACTCACTGCCGGTTAAAACCAGCGATGTCTCGGCTATCATGATGAGAAGGGGTCTAATGAGAATTGTTCTGTCCATATACGCGGAATGCACTCTATTTCAATGAGAATGCTTTCCAGCTACCGATTGGCCGATAGGAGCTGCAGCTTCTCCCTAAGCTAAGAAATATTGGTTTTAATAGAATGAAAGCATATGAAAGTACTTACAAAGTACTTTGATGTGTATTCATTGTTCAAGGAGCACACTGGGACACTGGAGTGTGCCTATAATACATGCTGAAACGCTTGTTCAAAAATTGCAAAGAAAGTCTCTTTAAACAATTGTATGGGATGGATGTGCTATTTTCATCTCGTTAAGAAAAAAAACAACAAACCTGCAATTTATTTAAATCATAAAGATATTTTCAGGCGCAACACCTGGGATATCTGGTCACTGGGCGGAACCGCTCTGTTGTTCTTCATCAACCGTGCAATACGACATTGGAATAAAATAAGGTGCTTTCTCAGTTCTACAATTAAAGGATTCAGCTGTAATCACCCAACACACTATCTCTGCCTTTTAACAGTTCCAATCAGTAGCAGATCTAGGTGTAATCAACAGCAGCAGGGGGCTTCAGAAAGCAAAACAAAACAAAAACAGCGGGAATCTTTGCTAATATACATTAATTGGCATGAGACAACATTATAGAGCACAAAAACACTCTTCACTTACTCAGCAAGTTTGTATTAAACAGGAGATTAAGCGCAGCGTCTTTACAATGATACATTTCAGGAACTTACTTAGTAATAATGTTTTCAATGTAAAGGTCAATAATGTTTTTAATGTATTGGTTAGATTCCAAAAGATAGAACATGGAGAGAGGTTCAGAAAAGTATAAAAAAAGAGTTCTTTGTGTCGCTGCTTCGTGTAGACCTGCGTTTAAGAGGAATCTAGTAATAAGAGTAGCAAAGAAACATAATTAAAACCAACAGAGAAGACAGATCAATTTCAAAGCATGGCCAACTAATAGAAAAAAAACACAAGACAGAAGAAGCTAATGGTTACCCTCTGTTTGCTAAAAAAAAAAAAAAAAGGTTAACAAATTATAAATATAGCCTAGGCCTATAGCATTTTTATATACTTTTTAAATACTCTAAGCGTGATCTTCACATGTGGACCCCGTGGGGTATACTGTCCAAGATTTCTGCCTCCATGTTTTGACATGGAACCTTGGGGGTGGTGCTAGGCCAGGGAGGGGGGCTAGCTGAACATTGGGGTGCAGTTAGCACTCAGTGGGGTCGGCAAAAGGATTGGGAGAGGACACAGCCAAACACACTCCCCTACTACTTATTTCACCGGTGGGGGCTTTACACTACAGCTCCTAGGCAGCAATTTAGGATAGTAAGTACTTTTTTTTTGCAGGGAGTTTACTAAGTAGTTTAATATGCATCCATATGCCTACAGGGGAAGGCAGATAAATTGTGGCCCATGGGGCAAGCCCTAACAACTTCTCTAATAATACAGTTATTAGTGTGCAGTGCTAAGTACACTGAGGGAAGGGTGAAAGCTCTGGCCTGAACCAGTAACAGGCATCTCTCAATTCACTAGTCTGTCCTGACAAGTGGTATATTCAGGCTGGGGTCTACCTGACTAGTCACAGGCCTCCATACACCAACCGGACCAGTAACAATGGAGATTCCTCATCTCTCAAACCCTCCCACTAAGTGAAAGGTGCAGCGGGGAGCCTGATCACCCAACATGTGGTGGTGGAAGAGCTGCTGCCCTAAGCAAAATTAGGCAATTGGTCCTGACCCCATGTTCATAAGACCTTATCTTATTTTGTCCCCCATTTGGGAGAGAGGGCGAGAGAGATAAAATGAGAGAGAGAGAGCGAGAGAGATAAAAAGAGAGAGAAAGTGATAAAATAAGAGAGAGAAGGAGAGAGATATAGAATGAGAGAGGGAGAGAGATATAAAATGAGAGAGGGAGAGCGATAAAATGAGAGAGGGAGAGAGATAAAATGAGAGATAGATAAAATGAGTGAGAGGGAGAGCGATAAAATGAGAAAGAGGGAGAGAGAGAGAGATAAAATGAGAGAGACAGAGACAAAATGAGAGAGATACAATAAGAGAGATAAAATGAGAGAGAGAGAGCAAAAGCGAGACCGGGTAAAGGAACATACAGATTGAGTCCCTAAAGTAGAAGTTTGCAGGAGAGTTGCAGTTTAAACTCTTTATTATGCCTCATGAGAAGCCAACCCTGACTTTTTTCCCCTGTAAGAAAGGCTGAGCTGGCCCTGCATAACACACAGTTCAGTTGGGAAAGTGACTTTAAAGAAATCTTGCCTAGTTAGCTGTACATTATGCCCAGCCAACAAAGTTTTTCTTGCAGAAGTTGCTCGCTGGGACTGGGCCATCATAACGTATTGTCATTTCAGGGCATTCAGATGGCAGCTTTAGTGAATAAGCCCCAGAGGGTAGGATCGGGCTCTGGGGATACACACAGTGTCTGATATTGATATGGGGTGTGATACTGATTAGGGCTTTCTACTATACATTTGGGGCGTGATTTACACACACTGCCTAACCGCTACAAAAGCCTACACTGGTGGCATCACAACTCATTTCTGCCTGCTATGCCCCATGGAAATTTTTTTTCCCACATCTATATGTGTCTATACGACACGAAAAACATTAATGTGTAGCTTTAGGTGAAACATGAAATAACTTTACAGAAATACCACGTTAGCCGACCAAAGTAGGTTTCAAAGCTGTTTTTTTTTTAACCTGCAATAAAATCACAAATATTTTTTAGATACAAAGAAAATAATCTACCAATGAAGGGGAATATGAGGGAAAAATAGCTTAACGCCAAATATCTTTTTGTCGTTCTGTTGAGAAATGAAGACGAATCATGGTTTAATACAATGGGAAAAACATGCCTGAACACACGCTATGCACCTTCAATAGATTCCCCCCGAAGACGCCGCCACGGCTGTGCAGACAACAAGCTAATTTGAGTTCTTATCATGCATCTGATCGGTCATACAGCAATACAAAACACAAATAAGTAAAGACCATCTGCTTGTTAGCCAAAACTATAAAAGTACATCTTTTTAATAAACAATAAAATTAGTTTGACAGGGCAGAGACCACCTGAATAGAAAATCAAATATTCTGTGTTATTTAAGGTGTATGTCTGCTGGCTATTAAAATACCCCTCTTTAATTTATTACAGAAACACACACAATACTCATGTCATCCTCATTTTCTAAATCAATAATCAGCACAGCATGCTTCATTAACAGTGACCAATCACGAATGAGCTGGGGATCTCATTTTACAACACGAGCATTCCTAAGACATAAACCATCTGCTACTTGTAGTAACAGAAAAATCAAATTAATCCATTCTTATCATGCATTCAGATTTTAAAGCAATTAAAGATGCTCTTCGTGTAATCGCAGCCACAGAAGTAGTTCTGTAATGAGGAAAGCAAACTCTTCACTGAACTTTCTGTCATTCTCAATACGTTGGGTAACTTTACAGGCATTTCGCACTCCAGTGGCTCATTGTTCTTCCAACACAGATGTTGAAAACAACAGGCAATTTTTATTAAACATTTAATCTTTGCACATTTCAAAGACTTTAAATACTGAACAGCGATGAAACTATAAAACGGCTCAGAAGAAGAAAAAAAAACTATTTCCATTTACAGAATTTATATTATATATATATATATACTAAAATATATGTTACATGCTGGAGCGAAAGGGGGGGGGGAATAGAGGAAAGGGAGATATAACTAAGTAGAATTTAGGAGTCAAACATGAAATGATGAAGGACAAGATTATTATCCATTAAAATATAGATCTATATAATTTAGCAATAATAATGTAAATGTGTACTGTATTATATTATATATATAATTTATTATTAAAGCTGTCATTTTGGCTCATACACACACAGCCAATTAATGGGTAAATGTTATATTAAAATATATAAAATAGATATAAAGTTAAACACTTTCATATTATTGTGAAATCTCTCTAGATTAAGAAGGTAATATTAAACTAAACAAATAACCGGCTTTAAACCATGATTCATAGAAAGGGTAAAGAACGGTTTTCTACACCTGCATCGCACAAAGAGATAACACAATATCCTGCATTAGCCAATGGTTACTTTCACAATTTCAATGATTTACTAAATATTGTCAGAAAGAAATCTCCAAAAATGGTAAAGAAAATGGAAGGCAAAAGAAGCTGATTTTAAGGATTTCACAGGAAACACTTGCCCAAATCTCAATTATCACTGAATGTGTATTAGTTATTTTAATTGTATGCGGGAAAAACAGTTTTTTGGCGCAAAGAACAGATACAATGGGTAACAGCTTCTGCTGAAAAATATGCATTGTATAAAACTGGTTTCAGAGCAATCAGATACCGTTTGGGAGACTGCAAAAAGGAGAGATTTGACACATTAGCGAATGAATGAAACCGATAATAGCTACCTACAAGACCTACATGTTAATACACTGTTACTTACTAACAAGGGACTGAATACTTAAAATAAAAAGCAGCATATATTATAAAGGAAGCATGGGCATGTGACTTTCTAATGTATACAATACTAAATGTAGATAATGTCTGGTATACATTTAAGGATATCAAATAACCCAAATCATTTATAACTCTCCAATGCAATTATTATGAGAGCTTGTATGTTTCATTTCACTGTTGGAAAGTGAGAATTGTGCTTCTTTTTTCTTTCTAGGTTTTTTTTGATGCATGGACATTGGAACATATATTCTTTAGTTATTGGAATTAGAAAATGAGACTTCTGTCTTATTTAAATCCTGGCTTTATCTACTGAAAGCAGGGAGTGTCGTATGTATGAGTCTTACAAGTTCTCAATGAATTCAAATTCCTCTGTTCATGTTTCTTCACCCGCTGTCCCTCTTTTCTGAGAGCTCAGAATTTAAGGTGGGTACAGAGAAGAGGACTGGGTACCAGTTGTCCCCTGAGCTGCTTTGAACATTATAGGTCACTACAAGAAGCCTTCAATTAAAGTTAAGCACAAGAGTATGTAGATTAACAAGGATTATATGCAGCATTCACACTGGAACCCTTTTAATGTTCCTATTACAGGACACCTATGCAGACCCCTTTTCGTGACTTTATGTTAAATGGCCACTTGGCTGGGTCTCCCAGCAGCCTTTGTATACAATGTATAAATAGTTATGCATATGTTCTCTTATCTACAATCAATCCCCAATGAAAGACAAAATATCATGGGCCTGCAGTAAAATGTTAGGAACTGTGGATTATTGGCTCCTAGAATGTATCCAACCTTGGCTGGGGGCTCTAGTGTCCACCAATTATTACAAATGTTTTATTTATAAAGCTCATAAAGCAGCAACATTTAATATACATTTGTTTAATCTCCATAAATCTGCTTGTCTCTAGGCCAAATATACCAGAGTAGGAACCCCCAATGATTGCAGCCCTACATCCTCTTTCACAATAACGGGGGGGGAAATCATACAACCCTTACACCAAGTCAAATACCGTTTCCTTACATGAAAAAGGGCATCAGAGAAATAAATGGCCATTGTCGTCCCTTTAATAATGTTATTAAACATAGGAGTAATCTCGAAGCCTGTCAATAGGATATATGGAAGAATTAAAATCTTTCAATAATATATGTTGCCATTAACAGCATGAAAATATTGTTCCTCATCAAAGATGAGACAGATTTAAATGACTGGAAAAAATCTTCTTGAGTGTCAATCAGTTTCCAGGAATAAAGTAATAAAAATGAAAAGAACATTTCACTGACCCAATTGTGTCTATTTCTGTGCTTTATTTTTATAACTTAAGATATTACCTGTGATAAATTCAGAAGCAGCAGATTTTCAGGGTATTTATACATTTTATTCTCTGCTACATTTTAGAACCAAGTAATTAGCAAACTAATAGAGACAAGGTAATTTGTTATATATATATATATATATAATATATAGAATATTATATATATATATATATAACCATAGCCATCTTTGTTCCCAGTTGCACTTTAACAATAGGCTGCCTATAGCATTGTCAGTTCACTGCTCTAACAATTAAAAATAGGATCATGAGAAGCAGCCATATTGCTTATATAGAACATTTCCCACAAGGAAATATTTAGCATAACGGCTAAACTAGATGTTGCTAACCGTGTAAAAGGCTATGCATTAATATGGGGGTGTCAGTCTGAGTAAGTTATTCCATTCTGTTTATATAGCCTAGATAATAGCGGTTAAATGTATGTGTCTTGGGGAAAATATTATCTGGTTTATTCTTAACTCTACAGGCAAAACAAGATGGCTGCCAAGCACAGTCTAATGTATATTATACATTTACACATATCGATTATATAAAGAGCTGTCATACAGCATGAAGTCTGGACTTTTCTGGTGACATAGGGATCTCTCATGGTCTACTTTAATTCCATCAAATGTTATCACTTTAAAAGCCCTGGTTTTCAGGCACGGTCCCGCTGCTCCGAGTAGCTGCTTTGCATGATAGTGTGGGGGGGGGCAGCTCAGATCTCCATTGCAGTTCCCATACCCTTCCCTGCCTCTTACCACACCTGCCAACACAGCTATCCTGATTTGACACTTGTAGAGTCTCTTGGACATATTGCATGCCTGCTATCATTAAAAGCAATTCATATAATTAAGAGCAGGGCCAATTAAGCTTGTGGCTGGACACCGACACATTTTACTTAAGCTACCTGAACATCTGGCTTCGGCAACTAAAACGGAGAGTATTTGATTTCCAAACTACTGGTTGCTGCTGAATTTATGCCCCCATGAGAATTAGGTAGCAAACTCACTAGCAGCAAGTTTCCACGGGTTCCTATTTGCCACTAGGTGCCATCACAGGGCCTATCAAGCCAACCAAATGCACTGTGCTATTAAGTTGGTGACCCACCTGAACACACTCTTCTTACCTGAGCTTGGAGCTTCTCGGGTCTCACCGGGTGTCCCCTAGTGAAATTCTGCTTCCCTAGGGGTTTCAGGGTAGTGTTTACTCTTCCTGCTTCATACTTAGCAAAAGAGGGAGAGCCCTGGGCATCCAGCTCTGGAAAGTTCCCACGTGTATCTGTCAACACTTTTTTGTGTTTCTTTGTGCCACATGACAGTCAGGGGTATCATTACATCCACGGCTGGTAGGGGTACAGAATATGCAAATTTCTCGCCTAGAAAGTGGATCTTCAGACTTAATTTTTTGTAATAATATGGATGGTGCGAGTCACTGTACAGTAACCTATTATAGATCCAGGATGCAAAGTGATCCTTCCAAGCCTGGAAGAACTAAGCAATTCTGTTCATGAGTAGACAAAATGGCAAAAGCAAAAAGACACAGACATCCTAACTCGTTCACTACCATTGCATCTGAATTGTGTCTTGCAAGCAAAAACATGGCGAAGTTCAGTCTACTTCAATACATATAAACGACGCACGTCAGCATCGTGGTGGAAGCTATGCGGAAATGACAGCCAGCATAGTTAAACAACAAACTCTGTTATTCTGTTTTTCTAAGCTACAACTATATATCTTAAAGAAATCAAATTACCGAGCATGACAGCAGAGGAGTGTTACTTTTACCAGAGAGAAATGAAGCCGTGATATTTTCTTTTCTAATGAAAAATGATGCCTGGATGTTCATTCCACAAAGGAATAATCATATAAAAATTAGTAAAAAAAAATTGCTAAGTTCTTTTCCTGGAGAATTAACTAAAGCAGACCACTCACTAATAAAGTGCAACTTAATAAATCATGTGCAATCTTATTTTGTTCAAACCCTTACTAACTCCAAGCACCATCTGTTACCATCAAAACTATATGACAAGATATGATATATAATTAATAGGTAAACAACAATCTAATTAAAATGGACAAATACTCCATGTTCTTGCCATTTGGGAGCTCTAATTACAGACTAAATTTTAAGCTTGAATTAAATATTTAAGCTGGAAAATTAACTTTCCTTCTCGAGCCTTGAATACATTAATACAGATATGTGAAGCGACTTCCTGATGGGAACTTAAAAATGTAATTTAGTTTCATCAAAGCAGTTACTAATTGTTAAGCAGCAGTACCTTACCATATGTACACAATAGCTATTTACAGCTAAAAAGGTGGTTTCAAAGCACCCCTCAGCAACTTCCTTACGCCCATAAATATAAAATGTATGTATAGCGCCGCAGTTTACACTGCGCGGTGCAAATAAATTAACAGGCAGTCTTCAAGGGATTTTAGGAACAGGAGCCATAAATATGTAAATAGCCAAATATTTTAAACAATCAATCCTAAGCAAAATCTAAGGATCTTCACAACGCCAGCACGGCACTGAAATGCTAATGGCACTTCTGTATGTATAGAGAGAATACTGTTAAAGAGTATGTGTGCGCCCAGTGTAAATAGTACCGAGTACCCGTTCGTACAGTCTGTTCAAACATGATTTTTTTTTTTTTTACTCCCCGAGATATCACAACAGTATGTTAAGTGATACCAGCAGGGGCATGGAGGGAAGAGCAAATGACACAGCTTGCATACAAACACAGGAAAAGGACTCATGTGAAGACCACCGTTTAGGGGGCTTTTAATGCCAAGCTGATTGACAGTGTACTACATCCCGAACTTGACGGACAGAAATGTACTTTGGCCATCACTGGGTTCACCACTTTTATAACTAAATCCTGCGTTTGATATTTCATTCCTCGTGCTGTTGAATGCCCGGACCCTTCAAAGACAAATTGTGTACAATTCGTATTTTTTCAAGGACTGTTTAACTGTCCTGTGACAAAAAAATCAGGTTATATCCATGGAAACTAAGAAGGCTTTAAAAAGTTTGTATTGCTTTCATGTGATTAAACCTTTGGAGAAAATAATAAAATGCCAGGTCGGCTGATGTTTATTCTTTTGCACACAGGTATTAGGCTTTCTTATGCTTCAATGATGGAGAGGGATTTCTATTACGTAGCACTGGTCAAAATCCAAGTGCTTGGTATCCACGGCTCCTGACTTCATGCCCTTTCATGACTTTGATGTTTATGGAGGATGAATAAACCAATACAATACAATACAAAAGTTTCCACTGCTGTTAATTACATGTCGTTATATGAAAGGTTATATGAAAGTGCAATAAGGTTAGATGGCAAGCCACAGGCAGGGTCCTTAACTCTTGTTGTGTCTGTATGTGCAAAATTATCTTTGCTATGAATAGGTTAACCAGCCCATATTTAAATTGTTAAGAAATGCTAGTAATGAAAATACGTCCGTTTCTTAATATTCATTATTTTTATGCATGGAAACTAATCCTGTTCCTGTTAAGTTACATTTATGTAGCTAAGAAATAAAACACAGATATTAATGAAAGCTCACAGTGGCATTGAAATTAGCTTGTACTCTGGTCTAATCCCCTGTATTCTACACATAGGAATGGGAGGTAGGGTAGAACATCGCCGGAATATTTAGCTGTGGACAATACAGGTCATGTTATACTGCTGAAGACAAGGCCACTTCATGTGCCTACCTTACGTGAGCGCCTCAACTCTCAATAGAGGTAGACTGAAAGAAGAAATCAGAGTGAGTTTCCAAGAGGACAACTCATAAACCATAACTCACTGCACTTGCAGGTGTCCATTTCCACAAAGGGATGCCTGCAAAAGAATCAATGAGTACCCATAATGTATAAAACACGGAACAACCCTGCAACAAAATTAGCGAATGCCCAGAGATGAAAACTAAATGGATTTGAACCTCAAGTCCACTCAGCACCTCTAGAAAGACGGGCCATGCCTGCACCGGGTGGTTGAGCTAAAGACCTACAACTGCACTGTTTAAACCAAACAAAGCCATGGAGCATATGTGATTAAAATCTGCCTTTTTTTTGGGGTGGGGGCCATATTTATTTGACTGATATACATACATTCCATTCTTATACCGTACTTTTAAGTTTGACTGACTTGCTGCACGTAGGTGATATCTTGCTTGTTCCCATCACAAAAGTGTGTCAATGTCATGCGCCAGGAGTCTCCACAATCCTTTGATTTCCAGCATAACGAAACGTAATTAGTGATCAATCAATAGTGACGTTATGTCATGCACATGTCTAACACCACTGGAGGCAAGTTGGGGTTGATTAACAAATGTCTAGTTTCACTGCAACTTCACAGGAATAAATCCAACAGAACAGCTCTAAAAAGTAAAAAGAACAAACATATCCAACTTATATGTAATTGACAGCTACAAATCAATCTTATAAATCCCTCAAAATTGTATTTAAAACTATCTTTTGCACAGTTAGTAACCATCTATATAAAATAAAATCCAATGCCTTCTACGTATTTTTTCTATTATTTGGAAATTAGAAATACCAAAATCTTTGTAAACTGCCTTGATCAAAATTACATTCAAAAGAGAAACAGATGAAAGAAAAAGGAGATTTTAGTGAATAAGTCTTATTCAGACTACCGTTCTTTTACTGGTTTACTGCTTACATTTTTTGTTTCTGTATTTAAAGTTTCTGTTCTGCTTAGAACAAAATTAAGGGTCACAAAAGGGTTAAAGATTTTTTTCTGGGAAGAGTTTGAGTATTCAACCCTGTTAGGGATGATGTTTTAATTACAAATTGTTAAATTCAACAGAGTTGATGGAACACTACCTTTTTGGATATTCCCTAATACTTTATGGGAAATCATCAGTGATCTATATTGTGTTTATTGTGGTTTTTATTTCTTTAAAATGTAAAAACTATTATTTATTTCATTTTATTAATGAAATCAATAAACCTCATTAAGTGGTTTAATCTTTATCAGTGCATAAAAAATACATATGTTTAAGGATGGGATTGTGACATTTTTGGGGGACTGTCCTGCTGTCCCACTGTTGGGCCAGATAGGGAGACTTTCGGCCAGGGTCAGTATTATAATGTGGTCCATACCTTTATTCCCATTTTCAATGTCTTATTTCTCAGGATTTAGCAGAGCTTATCATACAGGTACCAAAGAAATGGTACAATGTCACATCACAGCATTATGCTTCAATACATTATGAGGTTCCTGAACAGGTAAGGTAGATAAATGGTCCAGCCCCCAGCACCACCACTAACCATGCACACCCCTGCCCTCATGCTTTTGTCCTGCTTTGGGGGCCTGCGAGTGCATTTAATGAAGTCAGCCTTGACTAGGTCATACCCTCTTATGGTGTTGATTCAATATCATGTGACTCCACTAGTAGTAATTTGAAAGGATTGTTTAAATTTTTTAACAGAACTAAACCAAAAATACCTTTACCCTCAGGCAATAAATGAACTGAAATTGCAATATCTGCACAATATTTTCCCTTTTCCCTTATGCCTTGGATCTTTTTAATGAATCCTTTTAACAGCTCTTAGTTGATTCTGTGGAGAAATTAGCTTGTACTACTAACCACATTGCATGACATTAATAGCATTATATAACAATACTATGATGCAGATTCCATAATTTACTGACATATATCCGATGCAGATTCCCGTGCAGTGGCTTGAGACATGCTCAAGTGGTGCAAAGTGTATGACCTCCAGCAAAATGGATTTACTGTATTCTGCACAATGCTTACATGGGGGCTCATTACAGCACATTTACTTAGTAATAATCATTTTCTTTTAATGTATATAACAAGGAGAAAAATAATCTAGAGAGAGGCATGATGGGCTTGAGATTCAAAGAAAGGAAATAAAAAATGGTAATAAAAGCAGTTTTGGAGTATGTCATATTTTGTAATGCGTCAAACACACCTGCAAATAAAAACCTATATAAACCATTGTTTTTAATATTTATCTTGAAGGGACTCTTTTACGTAAACAAAACATTAATTCATCTCTAGAGTGTAACCTTGTAAGCAGGTCCCTCTCTGCATCATGTATCGGGTTGTCTTAGTCTATCAATTCTAGTTTTGTCATACCCCTTGAGAATCTACATTACAAGAAGAGCCGCACTATATAAATAAAATACAATATTATTAGTCATATTAATAAGAATAATTCACCTGTTTATCATGTTAAGGAAAAACCTTCAGCAGATTTTGTTCCTGAAAATTTAATTAGATAAAAACAACATAGAAACTTTCTTCACAGGAAGCATTTTTTCAGTTTCTTTGATAAAAACAAATACTTTGAGCATAAACCCTGGGCACTGGATATACTAATTCTACTACCAATCTTTGCCAGAGTTTGTGGGGCTAATTTATTGTGTTTTTTTCACACAAATTGTACTTCAGACATGAGTTTACAGCTCCTGGAATGCGTCACTGCCAAAGAAGCCCCACAATATGTGTTCAGCAACATCTCCCGAGTACAGTGATATCACTCATGTATTTGTTGGATTGTTCGAAAGGTAAAAGGCCACATTTAGGAAGTGCACATTTATCAACTTGGATCTTTAACATCTGGTCATCCTGCCTCCATGTCCTATTTGGGACATTTTTTGTAGCCGGCCAATTCAATTCACCACATTAAACCATATTTATTTTAAAAACTAGACACCCCAGAGTATTTCCAATTATTTAACTCTTTCCATGCACATATTCTACCACCAGCCTTTGTCAAAGTTTGTTGAACTAGACATCCCTGCTCACAAAAACAAACTTTTTCGTTTTTATATTTCTGGACATTATATTGAAACTGGATGGTTCCCCTGTTGGTGACATCACTGCATAATGATTTTTAAATGTAGCCACATTTTCTTTTACTATATATTAGTAATCACATGATTAGAAAGCTGGGCTCCATTGACTTGCATGGTTGAATGCAGTACTTGTATTTACCCTGCAGCTCAGAGTTCCCATGCGGGTCTTGGAAACTTGTTTATTTTTTATTGGGTGCTGCCATCTTCCAAGAGGCAAAATCTCTTGCAATGACGCTTGTAACCGCTCTCTGGGAAGGGACCACATGGGGACCGTGCTGCAGTTTTCGGTGTTGCTGAATGCCTCTTACATGTTCAAAGTTGTTCACAAAGGGCCAGTCTGACCTGGAATGGCCCCGTCAAGGTCGGACTGGGATGGGGGAGAGCATTTGACCTAGCACACCACTGTAGATATGAAAAAACATAATTACCCTTAGAGAGAGCTGTATCTGTTAAGTTGGGCACCCCTGGTGTACCAGCTTTTGAGGTCTTCATCTCCACCAACCTCAATCTTTCTGGCTGAGGAGAATGGAAGTTGTACCCCACAAAAGCTTATCAGCCTATTTCATTTAAAAAACCATCTATTTCGTTATTTATAATAGTAAAACGTATTTTTCTGCTCAGATCTAAACCATATTGCAACTACCATACTAGTGGTACACAGCAAAATGTTTACATGTTCTTTAACTGCGATCAAAAAAGTATATTCTGTGAGGGTTGAACCGAAGTGCCAATTATAATACTCCAGCTATGAATATCTACAACTTAAAGTAGGCTGTTCATAAATCTGATAGCATAATGTGTTACAACTTTATTTTTGCAAGCAGGTGGACCATAAAAGTTAAGCTCAAAGTGTGCCATAGACAAGGCATAAAACAAATACTTTGAGCATAAACCCTGGGCACTGGATGTCTTCAATCAAACCATTGCAATTAATATGAAATTCTAAATACAGAATATAATGCCACATAAATAGCATAACAGCCCAAGTCCTGTCTAAGAAGCCATATGTTTTTTCCCATTGTTCAAAAAAAGGAGATGACTTTCCGTCACTTATGTTTCTGATTAGCAAGATGATTTATGCCACAATCACTAAAAATGCCAGCAAGTGAATGAGAAAATGCATAGTGACTGCACCAGATGTGCACAATAAACAGGAATCCCATTGTAATCTCTGGTACTTAGTTTATATGAAGGTAATGTAAGAAACACTCTTGGATAGGAAAAAGTCACTTTTTTTTTACATTTGACTATAAATGATATGAAATAAATAGTGTGTTTTATACTTTATGGCATGCATACATTGATAAATTAGGTACAGTTCTGTATCCTGACTTATCTACAAGACAAGCCTGGCTAAGATCATGGGGATTAATTGCTTCAGAGGTGTGAAATGGGGTTTTTCCATTCTTTCCTGCACACTCTGTGAAGAAACAATGATTAATCACTGTTTAACTATTCTCTTGAGAATCTATGAGATTGCCAAACAGGATTTATCCTCATAAATCCAGGAAACGCAGGTTTAGATTTGTAGCGCGCAACTAAAGGGGCATCAATTTAAAGCTATATGTTATCAGATTAAAAACAATGTCAACGCTTTAGCACCAATACAAGAAAACAATGCTCTTTAATCTACAATTTACAATTGAAATCTATGCCACGTAATCCCCGCTGCCTGGGACACATATGAAAGATGGGACCATACACAAGTGTCACTTGTCATAGTAAACTTGATGTTTGTGTGCTCTCTTAAAGGTAACTTATCACCTCAATAGCTGTTATGCTAATTGGCTATCTCAGTAATACATTTAGCATCAAGCATCTCATTAATGGAAGTGAAAGTTAAACTAGATTTGTTTCTTTTTAGTAAAAAGCCCATGGCAGGCCTGACCGCTATTGCTAATAAAGCTTTGACAATTTGATAAGATTACAAGCTTGCAATGTCTCTTTCCTGCTGCTGAAAATGCATGGTGAGCCACCGTCACTCTGACACTCTCCTCTTTCCAATACAGTGCTGGAAAGCGAAATGGATGAAAGGAGAAGAAAATATAGTGTAAATATTTCACATATTAAACAATTTAACAAGCTGATTTGCATATAAAGGCATTGTGGGTTCCAAGATACCCGTCTTCAAGTTAGTTTCACGTGCATCCTAAGAATTCCTTAGTGTTAGCCTTTGCTATTTACAGTGATTCCATATTACGCAAGACACGATATTACACAATACGCAAGATGTTAACTCAAGATCTGTATGAATGAAACTTTTGGGATTTTTTTTCCAGAACCATGCTACACAAGACCAAAATTCAAGGCAGTCCAGACATACACAATTTTTTTTTGATAAAAAATGTGCCTTTGGTTTCTAACCACAGAAAGAAGTTATCGTAGTAAGAATTTGTCTCTCCTCCAATGTCTCAGCAGCGGAACAGACACTATTTGGGTGCATGAAGGCAAACTATGAACTATTATCAAACTTACAGTAAATTACTATTTTCACTCTCCTAGAAAAAGGAGTCAAATGAAACTGTTTAATAAACACATTCCGCATCCATCAAAAGTTAAGGGTTCCAAAGAAAGAAGCAATTATAAACTTTTTACGTACCCATTTTCACATTAAATCACAAACATAAAAAAAAAACAAAAAAACCTGATCTCGTAAAGATTAAACAAGTCACATCAATACGAAATTATATATTGTGTAACAGTTCTGCTTGAAGATCTCATGAGAACAATGAGAATACATTAATGGGACACTAACGGCACATAAGCACATTAATGTGGTCACTAATATTTTGTGTGGCTCCCCATGCAAATGCATTATTGGATTCTACAGAATCCTGATATGTATTTGCCCAACATGGTGTACTCATCGCCAATAAGTGAAGTTTCTGGGGGACTGAGCTTCCATTGATTTCAATAGGAGCTCTTTCTTGGCCACTGATTGGCAGCTTCAAGCATCAACTCTACATGTTACTCTATAAATGTTGCTCCACTTAAAAACAATCTCAATCTTGTTTGGACTGCAACATCATAGAGTAAAATGTATTTTTGAATACCAAAACAAAACAAAAAATACAACATAAATGTTTTAACACGCTACAGATTAACACATTTTAGATGGCTTGAATACCCTTTAAAACACATCCTCAATACCATGCATCCTGGTAAAATTTGTAGAAACAGGCAGAGGTGTATTTATGTCCCCAGTAACCCCACAACTGCCTTATTCTCCGGTGGGGTATGATGTCATATAAAGAAGACGTGTCACCTGGTATTCTGTTAAGGCTCTCCCCGTTAAGGTAGAAATTAGACTTGTGCATTCAGATTCTAACAAATTTCAAATTTTACAAAACTTGCAAGTTTGGTCAAGTTTATGAATCGCTGAAAACAAGAAGGGACTCTTAACAAAACAAACAAAAATGAAGCAAAGAACTAGGATTTTTTGTTTGAATTTCACTGATTTTTTTCACTCTTCTCTTGCATCTTCTTGATCTTCTGTTTTCTTTCTTCATCCTCTGCTCCTTGCTTCTTTGTCCTCTTCTCCATGGACACGGCCTACAGGTTAACTTCCACAAAAAGTTGGAGCCTCTGGCTTACCCTCTCCCATCCCCCCTTCACTACCCTAGCGTGTAACCTCAGGTCGGTATACAATGCTGGAAACATTCAAAGAGTAGCATTTTAATCGTAACGATTACATAGGCATGAAAAGTTGTATCTTAAAATCTAGGCCACCGGAATCCATGTGCTCAACAAAGATATCTACATAGAAACACACACAAAAAATCATCTCAGAATTTTAACTTTACAAATAAGTTATAGGTTCAGAGATGAAGCCATGTGTACAGATTACATCTTTCTCCGTGATTTACGGAAAGCAGCAGCTTGTTTTAATAAAAACATCCCAAAACATAAAATTGATTGAACCAACTGCTGTGCTGGGCATACACAACAGCTGATCAAAATCATTCACAATTTTTATTCTGGTACTATTTCTTTCCTATGAACACATAAAGGATATGGACTTATATTAGCCTATGGAGTTGATTCATGAAACCTCAATTGTGAGAATTATTCACAACACGATAATGGGGTTCACATTCCGTTCATGGGTTGAGAGTTCAAAAATGGTCCATATGAGAATGTTTTAAGAAAAAAACAAAACGCGTAGTCAGCTCCTGTTTCTGCACTTTTATGGCTTTTTAATATACTACCACAGGCTAAATTATTCAAAGGGCTTTTTAGTTCAGGATACAGTTTACACATTAGATCACATATACAACCCAGTTATTAAAGACAGGTATTTACGCAAATCATAACAGTGGACAGTTCAGACTGGAATCAAAATAGGAGAGATCAGGTTGGAACGGGGCTCAGATTTCAGAATCAGGAGGTCTGGGTGGAATGGGGCCAGAGATCCAAGAATACAGACAATAGCACAGAGTGTATTTATCGGGAATATGCCATGTCATTTTATCCAGTAGTGTATTTACCTTGAGCGCTGCGCTAGGCCAACCCAGGACAGCACCCCCTATCGTCCCCTCTGCAGCAGTCCAAATCCATTAAAAGGCATTGCACATCTTTAAAAAGCAGTGTACCAGGATATGACAGGATATGACATCACAGCCTGCATAGTGTAAGCAGGCCAGTTGGGGATATCAAAAATCTCTCCTGTAATTGGCCCATTGTGCAGCGGGACATCGAGGAGCTTCATTGCGCCATTTTTTTTTTTATTCTTTTTTTTTTAGCAGGGGGACCCTAAGCCTGGGCCTTGATACATCACTGCATTTATCAGATCTCTGTAGTTTTACTTATACGTAGTGATTATACCAGCATTTTACTGACTTCCTTATTGTTATTAAGGACTGACAGGATTCAATAATATTAAAAAACACACAAATATTGTTGGAAAAAAATGTAAAAAAAAAGTTAAACATATTTATCTCTACTATAAGGCAGTAACCATGGTAAGGAGAACAGGCAGTGGGTGGGCATTAGGCAGTGAAGTCCCTAAAATGTGCATGCTAATTACAAACACAAGGACAATAGCCTCCCACATACTTAACTGTTGTTTGGCAGTTTTTTCATCCTTCAGAGTTCTTCAAACACTACATATGGCTTTTGTTTAACGCTTGATTTTCTGCTACATGATTCCTTTAAAGATTATTAAAAGAGAATTTATAAGAGACGGGGGGCATGAGGAAGACGGAACGCCAAAATCTGAGGTTATTGTTTGTTGTTCAGCCAAAGAAAGTGCAGCCACTCTGGACTTGGCACATTTCATGATACACTCATAATAATTGTCTGTAGAGAACCTAGATTTGCTTCATGCACATCTGGGGTGTCAGGAGATAGGATCAGTTAATTCTATGCCAAGTCATAATTTTACATGCAAACATGTATCATATGTTAAAATACAGATGCGTGAATGTATGGTAAATGTGAAGCAGTGGTATATTTGGATACACGTGTCTGTTAACTGCCAGGAAGAATAATTTAAAGGACACTCCAGCCATCACTTGCACTTTAATTCATATAATAGCTGTGTGGTTCCTTTTCAATTTTCATGGTGCCTGTTTTTACCACACACACCCCCGCCCTGCTTAATGCCCTGCACATGAGACACTCACCTCCTGTCGGCTCCAGCACTGATTTTGCAGAAAGCAAGGATCTGTTCAGACCCCATTGCACACATGTAGAATGTTCTCCCATTAATTTAATTGGAAGCATTTTCCTGCCATTGACTGCTTTAAGTAGCCAATCAGTGGCAAGAACAGTCAGACCATGGAGAAGGAGGGCAGCTGATACAGTTTTGGAAGAATGAATATAGATGGGTGTCATTAGACTGTCCTTTTAACATTCATTCGTTTCTCTAAACACTACTTAACTCGGGTTGTTCTTGAAGCAACATAAAGCGGCATGGGTCCCATCTCCAACACTTAAATGTGATGGAGGAATGATCAGCAGGAAGAAGGGTAATCTATTCCTTTCCCTGGTGCCAGCATGGTACATGAAGCACCAGGTTAGGATGTGATAAACCCATATTTCCCAAAGAGGCCCACACCATGCTCAGTCACTAGGAACAGACATTGCTGCGAAGCTGTGAAAGTTTCACCCCTCATCCCCCAAGATAACCCCCTTAGGAAGCACAAGAGTAATACTGCATCCCCAACTGTTACAGTCAAACCACATCTCAAGGGTTCTTGGGGGCGCAAACCCATTGATGGTACTTTGTGCACTAAGATGTTTGCGTGACAAATGTCCCCGTTTAGGAAGGCTAGTGCCTCTTTTAGACCCAAACTCCTCTGACCCTCTTTCTACCCCTGTCGTCTCTCTTTTGTAAAAGCTTAGTGTACCACAGCATTATATAGCTAATAGTTGAATTCATGTGTACAGGAACAACAGAAATGGGTCTATAAACTATTTTTTTTCTGAAAAGCCTTACTCGGTTACAAAAATAGCAATACAAATCAATAGGTCTTCAGAAAATATTAGTCCAGCCCCTATCCATA
Source organism: Spea multiplicata (assembly GCA_009364415.1). Classification (NCBI taxonomy): domain Eukaryota; kingdom Metazoa; phylum Chordata; class Amphibia; order Anura; family Pelobatidae; genus Spea; species Spea multiplicata. The sequence goes on from VKOC01004279.1 coordinate 33,735, forward strand.
ACCTCTAATACAAAAGTGTCAAATTTGGCCATTGGAAACGTCAAGGGGTAAGATACAAAATAGACTTAAAATATTGTAGTCCCCTTTCTTTTAACATATTTTTATTGAAAAGCATCACAACGGTTAACACGTATCTGTTATGCCTTTCCTTTACCTTTTGTATAATAAGTGGAATATAGAGGCTGACAATTTTTTTTTACAGCTTTTATTTTAACTGGTAAGCTGGCTTTATGGATTTTAGTAACTTGTAATTTAAGATCAGTTATTAGGTGTGTTTCTGCATTTTATATATTGTTCCCAGATGCTGCAGTATTAGTTTTTATCACTGCATATTTTATGAAATGTCAGCCTTCTGTTGACTGTTCACGCAGCATTGTTAGTGATCAAAGCCACAACATAAAGGAGAAGAATCCAAACAGTTGGCTTATCTTTGTCCTTCACTGTGACACAAATAAAATTGCTTTAGGAAATAAAAGGCAAGGTGTGTCTGGGAAGGTAAAATGAATATATATGTTTGTTTTTCTCCCCAAGATAATGAATATCAACAGATTTATGAAAAATACAAGCATAGCTGTAACGGCATGAGAAAAAAGAATATTTATTGGCTACATACAGTGTTCGTAATGGTAGATTACATTGTATGAGGAGAGGGACAGAGGCGGGGGGTGGGGGGGTATGTGTGTGTGTTTTGCCAGTGTGTGTCTTTTTAGCCACAGGATGCTACATTTTATATAACATATTCAAACAGAAATTATCATCTTTTATTTATATTATGAATAAAATGGGGAAAAACAAAGAAAAACCCCATCAATGCAAACATGATTTTAATGTTCTCCCCAGTTGACTGATTAGTGGGGGTTATGGCCCAAATCCGCATAGCACAGTAACAGTTGCAGGAGCTTTTGAAGTTGTATTATTTCGCCATGTGTTCATCTAATAACAATGATAAATGTGCAGCCCAATGACTGAACAACCAGATACCCAGTGACAACCTGTTTGTATGCGGACACACTTGCATTTTTTTTAGTCCTAACAAAACACATTTTCACAAAACAAACACTTTCAAAGGTGGTTGGTGGGAAATGTCAATCCCATGAGTTTCTCCCCCAAAAAAGGACCAATGTTGGCCTTTCATACGGCAAACTAAATGCAACATATCTAAGATGTGTTGTGATAATATAATGTAACGAGATTGCCTTGTAATTTCCTGCGTAACACAAAATATATAAATCCACTCAAAGTGAGCAATGAATAAATCATGAGAAATGAGACATTTCCATGGGTTCCCCAACATTTGCTTTTCTATCTATAAATACAAAACCCCAAAGTACTGTGACACAGGTATGATTAATACGTATTGCTTCAAGCAAGAGGTTCTGAAATAGGAATACAATGTATCTTAAACAGAGGATTCATATAGTTCCAAAGAGTGTCCTTGAATAATATACAATATACAGGCGCTCAAAAGGTTACAAAGACATATATACGGAGAGAGAAGAAAAACGTCAGGACAAAATTTTGTTTTCCACTTTCTTGCTCAACAAAGATCCTGGGCACAAATCCAAGGAACTTTCTGCTGTATGTCTGGTCAGTAAAGAAATTGAGGTTAACCTTTAATATTTAATGTCACCTGCAGCCAGTGACTGCTTCTTCTAATGTAAGTGACAGATAAACAGAAAAACACTCCCTAGGTGATACACAAAGCACCACACACCATAAGTGCATTTTTATTTTTAAACCAACTCAATTTCTCAAATGGATAACCAATGTTCCTACTAATCTACATTAGAAATTGAGTGAGGCATGAAAATTGTTCTGATGCAAGGCAAAAAAAATCTCTATTGCTATAATTTAGTGGATCGCAATGACTGGTTTGGCAAAAGTGACTATGTACAGACTGAATTCCAGAATACATATACTAGAACATAAAACAGTAACTTCATGTTGTATGGTGATTAATAAAACTATCTATACATGTCTCCAAAGTGGGTTTTTTTGTTCTTGATTTTAAAAAAAAAAACTTTTATTAAGTTATGACATCGACAGACAACAAGAGAGTCGGGTATCTCACTCTATATGATTTTGCATGGTCCTTATAAAGTACTTAAGCGTATAAACACAGCGTGTTTCTTACATGTAACTCATATAATCTAGAAGGAATGACCAAGTGTACACTACTCAGTACAAATCCAAAGACATTAGAGAGACACTAAGTTCTCCACTGAGTTTGGGTTGACCAGTGTTTACTTGTTGTGATATGGTGTAAGGACAGATTCAACTGATAATAACTGGATATGAGTTTCAACTGATATTTGCCCATGATCTGTGCTAGTCAGCTATGCAGGTTTAGGTCCAGAGGCAGTGAACTAGACAGTATGTAGCTTGGGTCAGGCAGTTACTTAATTCCCAGTGGTGAGCCTAGAACTTTGGTTTACTAAGATATACTCTCCAAGCCAAAGAAATCCATTTTTCCATTCATTCCAGGTATAGGCAGAGTTCTTGCATAAATAAACCGATAACTCAAACCAAAGACTTGGTTACGGACAGCCAAAATAGCAAAGTTCAAGTAACCGAGTCAAAGTTTCTGTGGTAGTACCAGCTAAGGTCAGTATAACAAGATCAATCCGAATATGAATGCCAAGCAGCAGAATGACAGCACACACTGTAAAATCATTAAAGATAAATCTCAATAGATGGATAAAATAAATAAAACTCCATACCCACGTGTTCATGCCTGGCTAGAGCTGGGAACCTTCCAGACCTGTCCAGTTGGCTCCAGGAACCAGAGCAGGCCTCCAGGACAGGTCTCCGGGTAGGAGAGTGGCTTTTTGCAAAATACTTGCCTAGCTCAAACTTCTTCCCACCCTTATTAAAAGATGCAACTGCATCTTCCACCTGGTCCCATCTCCTCAAATATAAGGCTAGAGAGGAGAGAGCTCCAGGTGAGCCATTTTGGGAAGATACCAGATACGGATATGTGCATACATGAACAAGCACACCCAGACCTAAAACTAGGGATCCATATATCAGAAAACAATATATGTTTCTGGTTATACATCATATTTTGCCTTGAAGATTACTATAAAATCACTATCATTAGCTGTCTTACGAATGATGTCTTAACCCATAATGATAGTTATATGTTATATATATATATAAAAATATAATATAATATATATGTCCTTTCACTTAATAGCTTGTTTGAATTTATTCATTCCTTACAAAAATTCAGTGGTTACATTTACAATTAATAATTAATCTTACACAAATTGGGTCTGCTGACATGTGAAGAGTACTGTATGCCAAAAATGTGTTACACTGCAGTACTGGAAGATAACTGGGTTAGAGGAGTGCTTTTTCTTTTTCCCGCAATTATGCAGAAACAGATTTCCAGAAAATCCAGCTACCAACACCGATCTGAGCAGAGATCTGATGTGAGGTTGAGTAGGCATATTCTCTACTTCTGCTAAAAAAAAAATGAACGGCCTCAAGGTATAAAAAACTGGTGATATCTTATGTGTGGAAATATCACTGCAGGTTATGTTATTTTGTCACAAGGTGGATGTATTTATCTAAACAGAACAAATTATTACTAGTCTAGGGAACATATCTCACATGATAAAAATGCAACTTACTACATTTCTATTGTGTCTGAAACAAAACATTCATAACCGTTAGAAGAATACAGGCAGATAATTATGGGGGCTGTAGTACACAAAAGCTGAAAGTCTAGAAGACTTTTGGTGTTGGTTGTCAGCTCTGATTATGTTTCTAGCTAAATTTGCTGAATTTTGAGTTGCATTAAAATGGAATTTTTAATTGTGTTGGATTCAGGATCAAGGACCAACTCAATCCTTCACAACAATGGACCACTACTCTTACACTTTAGTAACCAGACATGTTGGTGAGTAGCTTCAGGAGAAATAAGCCTTTCATCTGTACAAAGGTCAACAATAAAACATCCAGGACGAGTCATATACAGTTACAGAAACGTAAAGATAAAAACCTTTTGAGATCTATAGAATTGGCTTTCAAAGCAAGTTTCCATAATAAAGCTCTAGGACTGCAACAACTAATCAATAAAAATTGATAATGAAAATCGTTGCCAACGAATTTCATGATCGATTAGTTGAATCGATTTTTATCGATTATAAATTGAGGGTTTTTTTCTGAAAAAATCCGTTTGTGACTCCCAGCAGTTACTATTTACCAGTTCCTCCCTGCAGTCACTCTGACAACTGCCGTCCGCCCCTTTTCATTCTCAGTCCTCCTGCAGTCAATGCTGATGGCCCCGCCCATTCCTATAGCATCCACCAGGCTAGAAGCTTGCAGTATAAAATTAATATCTTGGCTGCCTGAAAATGATACGGGAGGGGGGGTTAATTTAGGGGCAGTTATAGTTAATAGGCGTGTTTAGGCGTACAATTTAGAGGCGTTATAGTAATGGGCGTCTTCAGGGTTAATTTAGCCCTGAACGACCCCCATCACCACAACTAGCTTCCTAAATGAACCTGAAGACCCCATCAGACCACAACTGCCCCAAGTTAACCCTAAAGACCCCATCAACCACAACTGCCCTTAAATTAACCCTCAAACACCGTCAACCACAACTGCCCCCTAACATCAACCCATCAACCACAACTGACCCCTAAATTAACCCTGACAGACCCCACTCAACCACCAACTGCCCCTAACTATAACCCTAAAAACCACCATATCACCACAACATGCCCCTAAACAATTTAACCCTGATAAGACCCATCAACCCTAAACACCCATTAACCATACCTGCCCCTAAAGTAACCCCAAACGCCCCATTAACTATAACTGCCCCTAAATTAACCCATCAGCAGTTTGTAGTGACATTTCTGGGCGAATAAGGCATATAGGGTAAATAAAGCATATGTGGGGAGAAGCGGAGTGGCATGTCTGGGAGGCAGTGTGGCATATCTGGGTGTATGTGGCATATGTGGCATATGTGGGAGGCAGTGTGGCAAGCCTGGGCTCAAATGTGCATTACTGGAGGCAGGCTGGGAAACAAAAACATGAAATGCATTTTTATCAGTTTTTTTTTATTCTGCTGTTTGTTTTTTAACATCCTACGTTGCTTTAAATTATTTAAATCTAAAAAAAATAGTCGGCCAACTATTATATATGAAAATAATCGTTAGTTGCAGCCCTGTATTCAAAGCTCTATTTGAATTCATAAGAGACCTACAAATGTTCTCAATGGAAATCAAATTTATCAACCCATGGAGGTCTGGATATGCAGTCACACTCAATATCAAAATGGAAAACCACACTACAGGCTGATCCAACTTTGATGTAATGTCCTTAAAACAAGTCACAATGAGGCTCAGTGTTGTTTAAGTGTTCCCTTTATTATTTTGAGCAGTGTATGTATATATATATATATATATAATTATATATATATATGATAATTATATTATATATATATATATTAATTTATTGTTATTACTCACTGCCTGCATCTGAGCACAGGGAAACAATATATTTCATCAACACTTTGTTCTTATATACTCTTTTTTCAGCCGAACACTTACTTTTGGAAATCTCCTCTACTTTTTCAGTACAAGGAGGACTTTTCTGCCAGCAAGGTCCAAATACCAAGTCTCCACTTGGTTGGGATATGTTTTAAGTCCACTTGCAGCCAGAAAGAACTCCCTTGCTACTTATGGCTTTTAAAGGACCAAAAAGTATTTTGAATGGAGCTCTGTCCCAGAGATAGGAGAGGCATTTTTGTACTTAAAACAATTTAATACAGTTGAGTGAATTAAATCATTCTAGCTTCAGCTTTTTTGTGCACCACATGACAATCATACAGTTAAAAGATGGAATTGGCACGGAGTGTATTAGTTAATTCTGCTGCACATTTTAACACAGAAGACGCATGCCGGCTGGAATGTACTTAATCTCAGAAATAAATCAAATCACTGGCTCATGATACAATTATTGTCTAAAGATGCTTGATATTGCTACAATTGGGTTCACATGTCTGAAAATAATAACATTTGAAAGGTAGTATATAATTTACTGGAAGAGGTTAAAGACAATGTAAAAATGGAAAACAATCAAATACATTCTTAGTCCTGTTTTACTGTCCTGATTCTTAGTCCTGTTTTACTGTATACTTTATATAGGATACAAAGTAGAACAAAAATAACATCATATTGGAGTCCAAATTAAGAATAACTTTTTCACATTCTATATATTTTCATATAATATACCTGCTTTTCTATAAACCATTCCAGATTAAATACCTAAAGTCAGCCATATATATGAAGAGAGAAAAATGGTGTGAATAGCATATTTTTATATCAGTTATTATAAAGAATCCCTCTTCGCACTGTAAATAACAATGGAATTAATCAACAATATCACAAATATGAAGCACGTGTGGCAGAAACTGAATAACACCACAAAATAATAAATAACCATAGATAATTCAGTTGTAGATTGTTTAACTTTACCTGTTTAATACCAGGCGCTCTGGGCTGTTTTATAATATATAATATTCTCTCTCAATCTTTTGGTACTCGAAACATTAAAAAGAAATTATCATCTTATTGGACGTTATGTTAATTAAATGCAGCAATAAGCAGATATGTCCGGGAATAAAACTGAAGGCTACTTTGGATGTGGTAAATATTTGTGGCTAGTAAAAGAGGCCATGTGTTCGCAGACATAATTTATGCTAATAGCTTTGTGTCACCGTGATCTGATTAAAAAGAATGTGAAGGTTCTGTAGCACTGCTGAAAAAGTACTTCATTCATTCACGGTATGTTGGGTCGTGGGTACAGTAATGCCATGGTATATAGGAAACCAAAACATATAGATCAGGCATGTCCAAAGTCCAGCCCGCGTTCCGGACTGATAAGGCTCCATAGATAAGTTGCCCAATTAAATTTGTATTTCATTTTAATGGTTCAAAGAATGTCAGGCAAAATGGTCGGCCCTCGCACATGTAACTACATGTTGTTTTGTTATCCAAAAGCATGATTTATAAGGAGACAGTTTACCAATATTCTTATAATTTATAGTGACGTCTGCCTTATACAGGGGTATGTCAGCCCTTTTCTCTGGAGAAGTTTGTGAGAGAGTTAACACCAAATCTCTTGACATCAGTGATGGGTGCATTTTAACCTCTCACTACTTTTGGATTGGTGCCAGTACCAACTGGATTACACCAGAAAGGTAAGAGTAGCTTAATGGATGGGAAAATCATGCAAATCCTATGACATCCTATATATTTTGAGGTCTTGTTGGATGGTGTCTTGCCATCATGGAGTCATGACATCATGGGGAGGCGCCACTTCCTCTCCTCTCCTGCAGCTGGTGCAAGCATAGATACCAGTCTTTATAATCGGGATTAAAGCCCTGTTTAAAGACTAAATTAAAAATCTGCAGTTCAATGCAGTTTAAGGATTCTAGGCGTTCATGCAGGTAAGGGTGAGTTATGTAGGCTCCCTATTTTGCATATGGCTGCTACTTTATATCTAGCTTTTAGCAGAGAACAGGGTTGGAACTGTGGGATCAGCAGTCCACCTATACAGCTGCTTAATTGTTTTTAGATCTTGCCGTGCAGGACAGGAACAGTTCTGACCAATACAGGGAAATCTGAGAATATCAGTAACATATACATACACAGCTGAAATTTAAGATCTACAAAATGATGGGTCTGATGTTCCTATCTTCTGTACTCAGAAGATGTCTTCTAAGTACAGAATAGAACGTGAAAGGGCATTTTGTAAAGCTTCTACAGCGAAGCATTTCCCAAACAATCGCACCGGTTGACAAAAATAAGTAATCCTGGAAAATTATTTTGCTTATGTGAAAAGCTGAGACGGTGCTGCCTGTCCCCTATTAAGCCTGTGGCCCTATTTACCACATATTGGCACAAACACCCCCAAAGTCTAGGTAACCCCATCATAAGGATGTATATCTTTATATTTCCATGAGCAAGCAGGAAATACTACAACTTGAAAAAAATCTTTTCAGCAAGATATATAGACGTCAAGTTTATTTTTGAAATATATGATACAAACTTCCTTTGTTACTCACAAAAATGGCTCTCTACTATTCATTAAATAGCATGTTTTAGAATTAAGGTCAAACAGTGTCATCTAATTAATCCCAAAACAAATGCCCTATGCCTTGCAAAGTTAAAACAAGCATAGCACACACTGAATTAGTTTAATAGGCAAAGAAATGCTGTTTAAACAATCTACAATTCAACCATAAAATGAATTTTAGAGGTTCTTATCAACAATCAATTATATTACTATTTAATTTAAAAGCGACATTAAGCATGCTTCTTTGGTGCTCACTGCTAAAGAGAAGCACATAACTTCTTTTAATTCAGCACATTCAGTAATGCCACAGCTGTCCAGTGACATTAACGAATAAACAAACCATTTAGTCATCTAAAACTAAACAGCTAAAAAAAATTAAGAAAACATAACTAAGTGCCAAATGAAGCCTAAGGAATACAAAATGTGTGTTGTATGTTTAGGCAGTGGTGGTAGACGAACCGTCTCAAGGAACATTCTGCGTGTTCAATATGTTTACTTGCTCTGATCTATAAATCTCTGCATGCTATTCAGTGGAGTTAAGATCTCATTGGAAGTCATACAGTTTTGGCAGGTCTTCTGTTATCTACCATGTTAGTATATATGGCTAAGCAGTTTAAGCTACCCACTGTGCAGCAGCTTCAGGACGTCCTAGATAAACATGAAATTCTTCGACCTTTGGGGAATAAACGCCTAACCAGCTCCTCTCATTTCAGTCAAGAACAAAGCTTTGTTATTTCCAACAATAACGTTCAAAAATATATACCAATGGAATGTTTCTAATTGGGGCATAATTGCTCAGAATGTCCCTTAGTAGTATACAAGAGGACAATGGGACTTCAGGAAACGGGTCAATGAGCCACAGTCTATATCACGTAGCACTGCCTTAATGTTAAAATCAAAAGTAGCAGTGTGACCTGTGTGCAGGGAGTTCTTTGCAATACTTTGCTTGCCAATCTGACAGTAGAGCACCCCTCCCCATTACAAGCAGCACAGTCCTCCTGAGGTACCCTACTTTTGGGGTGAATGATGATCATGGGCAGGTTAGTGAAATCAGAAGATCACCCAAGTCTGGGCTGTAGAATTAATCAAAGCTCTATGTCTTTGCAGTGCAGACCTCAATCACAGCTCCCACCTTGTACCCTATTGAAATGAAGTGCCAGGATGTCATATAGTGTTCTGCTTTAACAGGTCACAAAGTGTACATCTTTTTTTTTTTAATTTTTAGATATCTTCCTTTTCTCATGTGCCAGCCTTCCTCCAATCATAACGCCCTCTGAAGGTAACCCGCTTTGGGCACCTAAAATTTAGGTGGGCTTGGAATAAAGCGTTAAGGGAAAGACTCTGAAAAAAGGTCAGTACTTTCTGTCTGGCTCCTAAATTCCTTTATTTTCTAGTTTTGCTAAATAATAACTTCCACACTGCTGGGTTAACTTCTGGGTTGCAGAGAATCAGAGAAATGTAAGATCATCAACACACAGATGGAGAGCCACCTCTTAGCTTCATCTGAATGAGGATAACTAAATATTAAGAAGTATTACACCATTATTTTTACTTTTCCTTAACTAAAAATCTGGAACTAAGAGAGCGAGGTGTACAAACGCGCTAATAGGGGGATCTTAGAAATGTACAATTTCTTTGCAAAAAAGCACACAAAAGACTAATAACAGATGGCTATTTATGGTTTTATTCTACACTTTGAAAGATTAAAGAAATACGGAGGAATACATTTTCATGATTCCTCAGACGTTGGCTGTGGACCACATCCTATTTCTTTTAGTGGCTTGAAATTAAAATCCCATTATTTTTACTCTACTTTCATGGAAAGTAGCAGACAAATAAAGTCAGCAGTATATAATTAGGGTTAATGGTACATAAAATTAGGTGACTGCTGAACTGATTTGCACGTTTTAAATATTGTCAGGTACTAAATGTTGCACACAGTTTAATAACAGCTCTGTGTGCTCTAGATTTATGAAGTATTTATTCATTAGTGTTAAGCAATGGACTGGTCTACACCAGAGAGGAGATACAGAAAGATATTTCTTAAATTGAAGTGTCTGTGCACTGAGAAATTCCACTCTAAACCCCCCGTCCCGCAAAGTAAAAAACAATATATCCGTTTAGGGTTAAAAAGAAAAACAGGCAGCTATACAGACTGCTGAACACTCTATAATGGAGTGATCAAGCGTTAAAAGATTTACCACTAACCCCAACTGTCTTCTCTGCCTCTTATCCTTACACTCACAATGAGTCAGGTAGCAATCGCTGACAAGGGCAACGTTGAGAGTCATGGTTATTGGCAATGTGCATGTGGTTGGCAATCATAAGCACAGAAGTTGCTCCTATTGGCTGCTGATAGTTTGCCTGGGTCTCCAGGCAGCCAGCAGCAGCTGCCCTACCACCAATCACAGCTACAATTACCTGCCATTAAGTAATATTACGTCCACCATCCTGAAGTGGTTAAAAGTTACACTTTTGGGGAAAATTTTACATACAGGTTGTGCTGTTTTTGATTGTGTATGGTATGCATTGTCTCTTTTAGGTATTATAAACTAAAGGCAGAGTTGTCAGTAGAGATGCATTTCAGCTCCTTAACAAATACGGACAAATATTCCATTTCGCTTTGCCGCATTCATTTTCAGGCAGCAAATGTAATTTCCCGGCCGTTTGGCTTGGATGAAATGCAGGGGCATTTTTTGATTGGGAATGACATTGGGGGTCCAAAAGATGGAGAGGTCCCTGACAGCTTTTGGACTTGCATTTCATTTTAGAATTTTTTTAAATAAGGTTCGACCAGAGTAAGGACGGTCAAAGTGGTGCAGCAGCTGCAGCAGAAAGTAGTAGGGCACTGAGCTGGGCAGGCAGGCAGGCACTGGCAGATGATAGGCACATGCAGCCTCATGGAACAGGAATGAATTTCCCCAATATTATATATTATGCATATTTTATAATGCCAGGTTTTGTCACAAATATTTAAAATTAAGAATAATAGATGATATGGTAGAAAAGATAATAAAAAATTAACTTGTTCACAAATTACAGGTTTGGCTGGTAGCGTAAATGGGCAACTGTCTTAATCAACAGGGGAAAAAATGTCTGTCGCAGTCCCTGTAATACACTACAGTAGTTACTACAGTTTCTCCAATCCACCCCACAACTGTACATTGTATGGACGAAAATAAACTATTCATTAACTAGCAGTATGGTAGGCGAGTAATGACGGAGCAACCTCAGCCTCTGCTAAGCTGTCACTGTCTCCAACTGTTACACTCCAACTCCCATTAGTCTGTAACTGATGCTACTGACAAGCTAAAATGCGCTCAGCACACTTATAAAGAAAGGAAAAACTCCCACAGGTTGGTGGAACCATCAACCAAAATGGCTCTTATGGACGTCAAAATGGCTTATCATGACTCCGGCTTCACTTGCCAACAAGTGGATGAACCATGACAAGTTTTCGGCACTTTTATAATTTGTTTTTATTCGTTTCGTCGGGGATCGCTATCACTGATCGTATAACGCACAAAAACAGCAATTTTTGTTAAAAATAAAGTTCGTACAAAAATGAATGCACAAGTCTAGAGTACATTATGAAAAGCCAACCCCAATGAGCTTCTGCTGCGGGAAGAGCTTGGCTGACCATGCATGTATAGATAAATCAGAGATTTCGTCTCTGAGTCTTCTCACACTTAATTATGCATTTATACAGAGCCAGCTCAGTCCTTGTTGAAGGAACCTGGCAGTGTTGGCTCTTCATAATGAACAGTGAAGAGAAAAGTTAAAACAACAACACTTCGGGCCTCTTTGGTCCTAAAAGAAAATGTAATATGCATGAAAATTTAGATTATTCATCCATGGAAATATGCCCAGATTTTACTGAAACAGGGGCAGTGCTTTACATTTTAGTTGACTATGCATTGTGAGGTTATAAACCCAGGGAGATGGCTAGTTTGTCATTTGGGTACAGGTAGAACATTTTGATGAGAAATCTCTGATAGTGTTCATTTGTTCTTAGCGAGCATGGGACTAAGCAGCTCTGCTGATGACGTCCCTCTTAGGTGGGCATCAGGAGGCTTTCCTTTCCACACACACCATAAATGTGTCCCGGTATTGGAGACTCTCAGTCTGCCCTTATGGGTTTCTGCAACCATCAGTAAATGGGAAACACAATGCGCAGCCACGTCTCTTCTCTGTACAAATTAACAATAGGAGCTTGCTCATCAAAAAGTTCTACCACGTGTGGTCTACAAGATACAGCCAAGCTCACACCATCTTCCATCTGTTTTGCAGTAGCATGTTCAACATCACTCCATTTAATGCCCAGCACCTGATGCAGGCCCCATAGGAATCCCGGACCGGAAAAGCCGGCATGGATTTTCCACAGAATGGGGGAACAGAGCATTGGCTCACCCTGATCTCCAATTGCTCCACCCCAGGGACCCATATGTAAGATCTGCATAGCACCTGTACCCAAATACCAAACTAATCATCTCCCTGTGGTTTACAGCCTCACAGTATGAATTCATTTCATAAGATATAATAAACCAGATCAAATCCAAAAAAAAAGATTAAACAACATGCATTTTCATTCATCAGAAAACACAGAAGACATTTTGCACTTTCAAACACCTTTCCTTAACAGAATAAAAGTTCAAAAGAAAGCTGCAATACAGGTTTGCAGTTAAACCAAAGAAGTAGAATAAACTACACAGCATTGTGCCTGCTGGGTATAAGTTTTAACCAAATGCCTGGTGTGAGCCTCTCGCACTTTTCTTATAGAAAGTTTAATTTTCCTCTAATAAAACTTGTAACATTCTTGTCTCGGGAAATGGCATAAATCGGTTGTGCCACCTGATCTTACAAGCAGGAATTGAACTTAACAGCAGCCTAAGGCTACTGAAATTTCATAGTTGGCAGCCCCTGAGTCTTCCTGCCAAAGGAAGCGTTCGTGTTAAATTCTTTGTTAACTAAAGCAGTGTACTTGGCACTCAAATGTTATTATCCCTATCAGGATATACAGATACACTGGAGGAAAAAGAAATCAATGCAAATTGCACAATACAATTTTCAAGTCATTTATCGTCACATAAACACGCTATTATGGGAGTGGTGGGAGGTTTGTAATTTTTATTTTAAGGACAAAAAAATTATGAACATTGACACATTTTAATAGAAAATCAAGATGGGTAACAATTATTTTGACTCTTCTCTGCTTTACATCTTAAGTGATATGTATTATAAATTCTGAATTCAAGAAAATTAAAGCACTAAGTAGATGTAGGCTTTTTGTTTATAGACACATATAGATACTTATATTTCTATTTAATTTTTTTTAGCACTAACAGATGTACTTCACAGTTTACTTAACATACCCCCTCAATATTTCAAGAATCCAAATAAGGGGGTTTGTCTACAGGGAAGAGGTGCAACCAGCCCAAATAAGTGCAGTAAAAGGTACAACAGTCATACAGACACTTTGATTGTGGTACAACAGGTACAAATCTTTACAGCATAAGTAGTAGTAGGGAGTGAGTGGACATTAGGGCTGCAACAACTAATCAATAATGAAAATCATTGCCAGCAAATTTCAACAAATCGATTTTATTGAATACAAGATCAGGGTTTATTCAGAGCAAATGCTCTGAAAAATACCCTTTGTCTTATAATCCGACCTCAAGCAAAGGTCAGATAATAACAAGATCCAGATCCCCGCAGCGCTACAGAGGACCTGGAACCTCCTCTCTGAAAGCAGGCTACTGTCCTCCACTTCCGCCAGGGCTTCTATGATGGAGCACCAGCGTGACATGACCTTCCGGTGTTCCACCATAGAAGCCCCGACGGAAGTACCAGCCGGCAGCAGCGGAGGTTGTCTGCACGCATTGCACAA
>VKOC01004280.1:0-55006 GCA_009364415.1 Spea multiplicata
GGGATTGTATATTGAAAAGGTATTTGAAAACCCACCCTTTTTGAGAAGTGGGCAACCTTTCCTCCTGAAACTCTTACTTACTCTGTCAACTGTTTTGTATGTTCAGGGAGAAAAGTTATAATTGATTAAAAACACTCAGCTGCCATCTTGTTCATTGTGAAACTGACATGATATATTCAAATTAAAATATTGTAATTATCCTAGCTATTTTTTGATATATGATATATCATAATTTATGGCACGAATACTATTATTGTAGACTTTGACTACTCATCGTGGTTCATGTAATGCTTCTTTAAACTATAAAGTGACCTAAAATGTAAATGTTGACACTACTTACTCAGCTGGATTTAATGATCTGAGACACATGTATCTGAATTCAAATCACCTAATAAGCTTTAATAACAGCAAGTAATGGATTTTATTTTGGATTGAAAACCACATAGAGACACAAAAGCTCTATAAACAGGGTTTAGCACCAATGAGGGACAACTCCATTTTTGGTTAGTCTTGGAGCCTACATGTGGCACCAGCAAAGGAAACATTTCAAGACATAGCATTAATCATTAACACTTAGCTGTTTCAAATGTGCTATGTCTCACTCATTAAAAAACTTTTCTCTTCAAAAATTGGCCCAGACACTTTACCGCCAGTGGAAGATAAATTACATAAATTACATTACACAGGAAAAGACAGTATTGTTTATTTGCAGTTATCCCAACAGTCAGCCAGGGCCTGACTCTGCTATTGTTGCAATGTAAGCCATCAATTTCCAGTACCTTAGCACATCTGATTTTTGTAAAGAGGTGCCTATAGCTTAAAATAAAATTAGAAGTGATTGAAACAAAGCAACCCTGAGAATACTTGATAAAGGATCAAGACATGCTACTTAAAAAAAGTGATAAACTGTGTACATGACAATATGAAAAAAGTTTCTATATTGACTTAAAAAACACGTTTTTTTGAGCATGACACAATGGATTGATTACTGCGCATCTTCAAACAACCAGGTGCCATGTTTTGTTTATAATCCAGGTTATTTTGATAAGCCTGTACATAATAAAAGCTTCCTTGATCATTTCTGTTCAATCGACAAAACCACTCATACCCCTGATACAATGGTATAAGCATTTAAACACTGCATTATCACGAAAGTCTTTTTTGTCCTGTAGAATTATTCATCATAAGTCATTATCTGCATTGTATCTTGCGTATTTGCTAAAGAATTGGCTATTTTAACGGAAATTGCAATTAAAGAATTCTAATGTTTTGCTATGATCTAAGGCTTGTTGTAGAGACATATTTGTAAAATTCCCAAATTGAAGCCGAGTAATTTGACATAATTGTTCTTTCTTTTATATGAAACCATAGTCTTAGTTGCCTGCTTAAGTGGGCAAATGTTTTATGTATTAAATGAGATATAGTACTATGTGCAATATGTACACATGCCTCCTACAAATACAGTTGAAACTTTAAGAATTTTAAGTTTTATGTCGGGTACACCAAAGACACAGATCAGCAGAACTGACTTAAATAGGCATATGAAGATTAAACCTTGGGCAACTGTCACATGATTACGATGACAAGCTTAACAGCAGAGTTAGAGTTTAACTATTCCAGTAGCAACCACTGCATTTGGCACTAGACTTTGTTGGCCCTCAAGAGATTTGGTTCTACAAATTTCATTTGGTGCATCAGGCTGAATTGGACTCAATTCCAAATTGGTTGAATACCAAATAATATTTGTTATTGAAGAATTATGACCTCTTGAAAATACTCAATTTCCTCCTTGCATTCCAGTTCTATGTGGAATCATCACACTGAGAAAAGTCTTTAAATTCTGAGCTTGGGTAAGCCATTACCCCCCCCCCCCAGCAATAAGAATGTAATTATCATAGTTAATAACTGTATATATAATACTGTATATATGACTAATCACATACTGAATGTCAAAATGTTTTTTATACATTTTACCGTTACATTGTTTTTATCAATAGAAAAGCTAAAGCAGGTATAATTTATTGAAGGCTGGAATACTTCTGTAATTTAAATAACAGAAACATGGAACACAAATGGAACATGGGATGTTTTCCCTCTTTTATATATTGGAAATAATAGGAAGCACCTCTAAAGTTAATATTTAGATCACATAATTTTGAACATACTATGTGAACACACTAGATTGTATTGAGTCAGGGGCCTTGGGGTTAATGCATAAAAAATGATTCTGGTGCAGAACTTTAAAAAAAACTGGTCTGTAGGAACTCCTTATATCTCTTATGTTGCCATAAGAATGCAGATTGTATTGACTTTAATGAGCACACACTCCAGGTACCCACTGTACTCTTTGAGTGTAATGTCACTTTCTTTGGGCAGGTGCTCCAAATGAGTAAAAGTGAAAATGCAGAAAATACTTTTTTTCTTCATGAGTAAAACATCCTCATGGGACTACATATCCACTGTACTTATGTAAGAAAATGCACTTTTCTGTTACACTTATTAAATACATTATCAATTATAACATGGTTTGTAGGCACATTGTGTGTCTTGGGTGTTCTCCTGTATAACAATTTTTATTTACTGTATTCTGAAAACTGTATATTCCTTCTAAGCGTTCCTTCTGCAAACCCTTCATGAGATATAGAATGCCCTAGTCTCTGTACCTACACAGAACAGCAGGGATTGATTTCCAATGTGCAGTCTGTACGTTCCTTCAAGACAAAAGAAATACATTTGCCCTTAACATACATAGCAATCAATGCCATATTTGCTAATTTTCTTTGATTGAGTGGTGCAAACTCATATATATTGTAAAAAATTACTTAGCCTTCTAAGTCAACATATGTTGTGCTTCTATTTCTTCTTGTCTTTATACTTCATTAGATGTACTCTCCTGATGTCGTAACCAGTTACAATCTGATACTAAATGGATTTTAAGCACACTTTCAGATTCTTTACTAAAGAAAAGTGTCAAGGATAAAAGAGAAAAGATAAAAGCACTTTTTGGCTTCTTTCATAATGTTACATTTTGTAAGCATGCATTATGCATCACAAGTTTATTGTTTATGGCAGCTTTTTTGATGAATCATTTATATTGGTGCTTGATTCAGAAAAATATCTGATTCCATGGATGGAATGTTTGCACGTGTTTGATCATTCTATTTTCTGCCTCGGGTACGTACTTGATTCTTTGTTTGCTACTTTCATGGTGTTGACATCTGTTTACTTTTACAGGAAAGATGTGTTCGTATATAATACAAACATCTACCAAATTATGTTCCTTACAAATTTGGCTTCTTAAACGATTTTGGTTTGCAAAGTTTTAAACGATTATGGATTCAATTCTATTTTGAGGTAAAAGGACATTATACTGTACATAACTTTCTTATTTAAACTAGTCTTCCCCTTAAACCATAGCTGTAGCTTGGCCTTACCACAGTCTACCATGCTGAACACAGGGTATGATGTCATATCCTTGCGCAATACGTGTGCAGCGTAGATTAAGGTCACTATAGAGGCACAGTGCTCAATAACGTATATGGGCCCAAGGAGACGTGAGTGCTATCTGTCTTCGGTTATGTAGCAAAGCCCCTTACCAAAACTGCTGCCCCAGATGAGAATACACCACTGCCTAGAACTGACTACCATGTCAGCATATATTTAGTCCAACTATCGTTTACACTGGGTGATAATTAGATTAGGTAAAAATTAGATTTAGACCTTTAAGAAACATGGAAAATCATGATCAATATATACTTAAAATAGGTTTACAGTATGTTAATCTCACACAAATGCTCTGGAAGACTGAAATTTGTCCTTTATGGGTCTTTACATTTAAACACCTATCCAAATTTCATAGACTCATTGAGAACAAACCTGTTTAAGCCTTTAGGAGATTTGCTGGGTTCAGTTCTGCCCAAATATTGTATAAAAACACAAATACTAGCCTGGATGCAATGGTTAGATGAAGCAGTACTCTTACCCAAAACTAATTTGCACAATTAAAGCGGTGCTAGAAATGGTGAGATAACACACAAATAATGATGATATTTTTCTATTTTAGTGTTTTATCTAATGTAAGGTCTGAATGACAAAATTTATTTCTATTTAAATACTAAGCCTGTGTCATTGTAATCAATGACGCATACACACCTGTAAAAACTGACAACATACATAATAGCTCCTACTGGAATATATTAATACACAGAATACAAAACTGATCACAATATATTACTTTGCATGACAATTATGAGCAGAGGCAATTTCTTCTTAGGTTGACTAATGAAAGATAAATTATAATTACACTCCTGGTTATTTATTAAAAGGGTGCACCGGAATCGTAGCTATTGTTGTTTGTATTTTAGATGGTAATTTGCATTTTCAAATTGTGGACCATATATCAAAGAGGTATTTGAGGAAGAAAAGGCATTTTATACACACACAGAAGTCAGTACTGGATGTTTTTCTCCTTCTGAATAAATGCATAACCTCACTAAAATGTAAGCCTAGCAAAAGGCTTTATTCCCAACTATTTCTTGAATTAGTCGCTTTTTTAATAGCCAATGCTACATAAACCTTGAATATATATTAATATACCCAAATGTGTACTTGCCTATGATAAAGGTGACATATGCATTTCCCAAATTTTTTATATTTTGAGAAAAAGGTTGAATTGAGTATTTACTATCTTTAATCATACTTTTATCTAGTACTGACTCTATACTCTAGTATAGAGTCAGTACATATTTCTACTTGTAGAAACACAGTTTTTAGAGGATACTCAATAAATCATATGAACTATATGACTACAACTGCTGTAGCTGTTTCAGATCTACACCCCTTTGATATAGATGACACGCATATGTCCACAAAATGTCATGTGCGTCTAAATATTCCTATAACTTTAGTAATGAATGAAGAAGTTCTATGTGTAGTGGAGATGGATATTGTTGAAAATGGAACTTCAAAGGCATATTTTAGATAATGAGTTGGGGGTATACATTTAACATTCTAAACATCTAAAGCAAGAGATCAAATCTGTTTCATAACTTCTAAAAATTAAAATTCATATGATTTTTAAATTTGCTGATTTTGTTAAGTTGTACAAATGTCCAAAAATGAGCAGGTGCCCCAATGAAACAACGAAAATGAAGCAGAGAGCTCTGAGCTTTCACTAGTATTTCATTTTCTACCAACCTTTCTGTGTCCCTTTTTGTTCTTGCGTCGTCTGAATTCTTTCTTTATTCTTGGTCTGCCCCGTTAACCTGGACTCGTGGAGCACTTCCACAAAATGATGACAGGGTCTCCCACATTCCTCTAATTGCAAGAGAGTCTGTGCTCTAAGACTCAGCCATTTGTGGAAGCACTCTGAGAGGCCTGAATAACGCAGTACACAGCGGGGATAAGTGTAGAAGAAGCACAGAACAATCTAGTTTGCCCATTTGTCCTGATGTAAAGGGTTTAAACCCCTATTAGTCCTATTTGGCCAAGTCCTAAAGTCCATTTATCTACTACCCTCTGAGTAAAATGGAACCTCCTTAAGTTACACCTAAGCCTGTGACCCTCTAGTTTTAGACCATGACCTCTTGTTTCTCCTCCTTTCAATTTAGCTTTTCTCCCATACTTTGTTAAACACCATTTATTTAAATATGTATATTGATCTCTCTTCTTTCCTCAATGGTATACATATTAAGATCCATTATTGCCTGATAATTTCTGTCCTAAAAAAAACACTTAGCAATTGTGTAGTCCGCCTCTGAACTCTCTCCAGTGTGTCAATATCCTTCTATAGATGGGGGTCTGTATGCAATACTCTATGTGAGGCCTGACCAGATCTGTAAAGTGACATAATCACCCACCTCTTCCTGCTACATGGAAGGTAGGGAGACATTGAGAGATATAGTGAGAGAATGAGTCAGAGAGAGAGTGAGAACATGTGAGAGAAAGAGTGATAGGGTGAGTGACAACAAATCTACTTTCCGAATGGAAAATGTCCTCCAAACTAAACCAAAAAGATCAATCATTTTTGGTCCATTTGCACACGTTTATCTGTTTCTAAATAATAAAATGAGTATGCAGATGCTTTAAGGTTGAGTACATTTACGTTAATACTGTAGGTTCATAAATACCTTTAATGAGATTCAGCAATCGCACAAAAACATATAGGTATTAATGTATGCTTTTGTTAGAGTAGTTGGAGTAATTATTTCTAAGTGCCAACCAGGCTCAAAGTAACTATTGTATTACTGCGTGATATCTATTGACCTAAGAAAAATTACAAGTGTTAATAAAAAACATGTTTTATTGCAAAATTGTACTTTTTAAAATTCGAATGCACTCATTACACAATGTGTACTCCATAGTGTACATGCTACAAGAATATGTTTATATTATTATTCTTTTGTATAAAAATTATTCTACTACAGTAAGATAATCGAATATCTTAGGTATCCTTGTTAATGCATTATCTATATCATTGTGTACTTTTATTACTAACTGAATTTGGTGTTGATATCTTGTTGAATGTTTTACTTTTTTAAAAAAATATATCTAGTGGATGAGTAATGTTTTTTTACATTCATGTTTTATAAATCTTCGAAAGTTAATGCTGTGGAATGTAGTTTTCATTTATAAGCTGAAAAATTGTCTTTTGGACACTGACCTTTACAAGTTCTAACTAGATCAATAAAACAATGTTAAATGGTGCTTACGGTTGTTAATGTGATATAATTCACCATCATAGTAATACAAATAGCTTTTAATAGCTACCTGGCAAAGCGATGACACTTTCTCTAAGAATCCATTCTTAACACTTTACAAGAAGAATGGGCACTTGAGAAAAGGTTCAGTCAATATATCCAAGTTCATCCTACTCTATTCTCTTAGAAAGATATTTAAATCAAACACAGCCATCAGCAGATACAATCTTAGCCCTGTCAGGGCAAGATTGAAGGCAAGACGTAAAAAATTGTAAGGCAAATATGGTGCACATATATTTGACTCTAAGCAGTGTTATGAAGTTTCAACAAGTTTCTAATAAATAGTAACAAAATTGTTAACATTAAACAATATGTTACCAAGAACATTTAGAGCATAGTAAAAAAACAGACAATAACCACAAACAACGTACATGAATGAACAGAAAAGACAAGTCTACCTATTCAGTTTTGTATCTATCCAACCCATACCTCATTTTGGATAATGTCCAATATATATTTTATTTTTCAATGTTTTCAACCAGACAATGACAATCTATACAAATAAATCGGCATTCCTGTATGTGTCATGTTCTAATTTTGCCTTTGCACCAGGCAGAACATAAAGAATCTGATCTCACAATTCTGATATGTCCTAAGAAGAAATAGTTTAGTAGACCCTTTTCTGCTCCTAAGCTGGACTCATAGTTGCTTCCTCATTTCCTATTATGAGACCAATGACAAAATTCATCTAGAACACTATAATATTAAGGGAAATGGATGTTCTCCATGGACTGTTGTCGAGCAATCTCCCAGGGTCCTTTATTTATACATGTGTACAAAGCAAAAGATAAAGATAAAAGAGCTTGTGAACATTTCATCGTGGTGACTAGATGTGAGACATGTCAGTCCCAGACACCTAAAAAACCACTTGAGTGTGCTCTTTTCATGTTTTTTTGGTGCTGCTGATGAGGTCTAGGTGGAGATGTCCCAGTTTATGGAAGATAGGAGGTCTACAGCTCTCTGAATAGCAGACTGTATGCAAATGCCTTGAAGGAATAAAATGTTTTCCTGGGGAAGGTCAATAAATCAGCCATGCCTATATTTTTATTCGTATGAAAATCCAGACAATATGATTTGTATAGAAGCGGCGAAAAAGTTTGGTTTTCTAATAAAGCCAATGGAAAGTTGCTGACAATTCAAGTGATTCAATTATAAAGATTTACGAATGGATTAGAAGCTATGTTTAGTGCTAAATCAAATCACAAATGAATTACAAATCATGATAAACCTTAGCTGTATCGCCCTAGTCCCTATATTACAATGAATTTTATGTACAATGGTTTATGCAGGTTCATTATCTATTGCTTTAAAACCGCAATAAAGAGTTTACAACACATGTAATGTGTGGCTTTAAAATGCCACCACGCCTGGGTAAGTTTTAAGCCTTCTCATGTATTTTCTAATGTTCTCTCATTAAATCCAACTTGATTTATTAAAAAAAAATCATATATCAATAATCTACACTATAAAGTTCTATTAAATCAGCAATAAAGCGTGTGCATTTTGTACCAAAAAAGACACTGTTTTAAGATAGAAGGCCAATTGACGACGTCTTTGTGGGAAGCTGCCATTTGGAAGAATTACACAGATAACTTTAAGTGATAACAAACGTTAAGCTTTCTCTTTTAGTCCCTATCACTCTACCTTTTAAGATACATGTCCTGGAAGTCTTCTGTCTAGAGGCATTCAAGGGGAAAAAAAGAAGGAGTATAGTTCCTGTTTTAATAATAATAAAAAATGATAAAATGTATTTTTTGTTTATCTCAAATGTTGCAGTTTATAGGGGATAAGGTAAATTATTTTTTATAAACATGCCTCGTCTTAAGGAATAAAAGAATATAAGAGTGATAAGAGACAAGCAAGGCAGTAAAAATTTCTATATGGTGAAAGAGAGGCACCATTTTATAAACTAAGAAAAATCTTTTCTTAAACATTGTGCTGTTCTGCAAATCTGTTTAACATGTATTTTTATGTCTTAGTCTTAAAATAAATGCAGAGATATATACGTACACTGAAAAACAAAAAAACATTATGGATTAACTATTTCTTCAGAAAACGAGTGTCGGAAGTACCATTATTATTCCTATGTATGGGGGAAAAAATACATCGCTATATGTATTAGCCATGTAACAGAACTGTTATTACTGCTGTCAGGCTCGGACTGGCCATCTGGCACACCAGGCAAATGCTTAGCGGGCCACTGGCTGACAGTGCCCCATATTTACCCCATCTGCCCATCACATCAAGTGATGCCAGCTGAATATACCCACCTGCGCATTGCGTGACCAAAAAGTAACGTACAGCTGCGCATATCCAATCGACAGCTGCATTTATGTGATTTTGCGGCCGCTGGCCTTAAAGTGCCAGGGCTGCCTGGTCATCCCCAGTCTGAGATATATTGCTGTAGCTTTGCCAAAATGTTGACAAGTCTCACACATTAAAAAATAAATAATCAAATATCATTAAAACAAAAACCGAACCAAATTATTTTGTCAAACCATTTTCAACAGTCAATAGGTACCATACAATGTTATCTAAATGAGACCTACAAAAGAAGATGTTTAGATGTAAATCATGTTAGCCCATGCTCTATACACTCCAAAAGTATTCATGCTAAGTCTAGAAATGTTCAAATAGAGATGTTGAAATGGGAAATGTCATAACGCTTAAACAGATAAACTGTATATTTACTGTGTAAGTAAAAATCTAAGTGAAAATGAATTGACTTTGAAACCAATTATCATATCACCATAAATAACTTCCAATAATCAGGTTTTATAGGCTTGTAAGTACTGTGTTACTCTGTGACAAATTACATTTCCTGCATTGTGCTATTTCATACACTGAAAAGGCAATATTCCAGTGCCATTTCTGTATACAAATAAATGAGACCCATCTCAGGGAATGTAATTTCCAAGTTGAGTCATTTTAGTCCTATTATTAGTTTTCCTATTCAATAAAAGAAAAAAGCTATTTTATAATTTGACGTCTTTTGGTTTTTGAGTATTTGGTTTAATTTTTACTAGCTGAAATTGTGATGAAATCAGAATAACCATTCATGATAATGTCTTAACCATAACCTTCAACTGTGTGGCAAGATATGTTTATTGTGCCATTGTGCCTGCAATGAATAAATTGGGATGGAGTGCTGTAAACCTGATAAATGTAAGTTATTAAATGCAAAGCAAATTCATAGTAAAGAAACCCTGGAGTCATAGGCGTGAGGGGAACATGACCCTGCCAGCACTAATGGGCGGCGCACATGGTATTAGGGCAGGAAAGGGTTAACCCAGCAAGGGTTAGCACGAGGAGAGAATGCACGGGGAACGAGGGAGGAAGTCACATGGAACAGGACTGTAGGGGGAAGGGGACAGGGCTATAAAGCCCCTCTAAACACACGTGCAGGGGGCAATTACTACCACACCACAGGAGCAGTTTCCCGCCCGCCCTCTCCCTTGTTTTTTGGCCGTGTGTTTCCTTGTTGGCTGGTGTTTTTCTTTCCCCCTTTCCATCTTTTTCTGCTTTTTTTTGCAGGATACGTTTTCTTCGCGGTTGGCAGAGGAGTTCCCTGGAGAAGTTTGAATGATAATGGGAGTGGCGAGTTGATGGTTTTGGTTAGAGGTTAGAGTTAATGCCCTCCCTGTACAGGATTAACCAAAGCGTTAAGGTGGAGCTCCCCTATCCGACCCGCGGTCATTTGGACGATTGTGGTATCCGGCGGAAGGGGTAGTGTGAAGCCATTGTCTGTGTTTAGGTTGGGAACCCTCAGCTGATTGTTTGTACACAGGTGTACAGAGGACTGTATAGTATTTATACAGAAGTTATTATTAAAGTGTTTTTTACAACAATTTATAAGATGTTAAATAAAGTTATGTCGAGACATTTGTTAAATAAATGTCTCGGCCTTTTCTAAATCTAATCCTGCTGGTGTCTGTCTTTTATTTCGGGTTAGGGAAATGGGGAACCTCCTGGGTATGGGCAGTGCAAGGGTTAAGTAAGTCACAAGTCATATGTACAAGTACGACCTTCAACTAGCTGAATGGAAACAGCATACATAGTATGCATACATATACTAAAAACTAAAGTACTACTCTTTTATGATACTTATTGCTATAGTTAAAATGTATGCACCTTTTAATGCCTCTTAATATTTGGTATGAATATATGTATGTCATACAAATTAAGCACTTTTAAATACTTAGTATGCAAGCAAATTAACATCATGAGATCTTTTTTTTCTTTATCGGTTTAACTTTTTTTTCCACTGAAGTCTTTTAGTCCATGACCCTCATGGTGTCTATTTGCCAAGAACATTGGTTTGATATAGCTTAAGTAATCACTGCTTTTACCGGGAGATTCTAATTTTGGTAACTTTTGTTCTTGTATAAACAAGCTGGATATTACACCTGGGAAAAATGTCTGTGAAGTTTTTGCTATGTTACTTTATGGATGATTGGTCTAACATGTTGTAAGAACATTTAAGAAAATAACTTAGTAATATATTTTTTTAACTAGAACACAGAACCATACTTTCAACGTTAGCTTTAACATTTAACAAGGAATGATCACTTTTTTCCTCAACTATACATTCTACAGCTTTACACAATAAATAAGTCCATGTACTGATCTTTACGTATTAAAATACACCTAATGTATATACGATGGGGAACGGGGTCGATTTTCTGTCCTCAGAATCATGATTATTTCTTATCTCTGTTCTTTTGTTAAGTTGCTAGTTGTGGTTGAAGGATTCCAGCAATATTTGTAGTGGTAGGTGACAAAAGGAGAGATAACTTCAGCATAGAAAGCTGATTAGATAATTCTAGCTCCATCATAGGCTGCCAATCTCATCTTCCAAAAGGTTTTAAACTATGTATGTCTAAAACAATAATAATGATTGACAAACGTGCAAGCAGTAGCATATTCTGGTCCAGGACCGGAGTATGGCTGCTCCCTTGTTGAAAACTCAGCGAAAAGTGTATTGGAAGATCATTTTTCCTGGTGTGCAGCTGTTCAATAGACCAGTTACAAAAGAGACCTCAGATCTTGCCTTGCCTTGCTTGCCTTACATTATGATGGACTTTGCCAAGACTACACAGACTCCACAGCATGTTGTTCCTGGCACTACACATTCACAGCAATAAAGATGGCAGCCACAGACGCGAATCCAGTTGGGTAGGCTAGGGTGCTGCTTTAAGACCTTGGGTAGCCCTAAGGCTAAACACATCACTGAGTACAACGCAGTTTTACTGAATCCCATGATTTATTCGTAAAACTATTACACTGTTTGTCTGGCTTGCTTAACTGTTGGAGCTTCTTATCCCAGACTGCCAAGGGCTACAAGTTCTCTCAGGCGCTACCATATAATAACACATACCTAAGATGAACTATCTCTGGTTTCCCTAACTGGATCATCTACCCCTCCTCCCAGGAGCTAGGTCTGCCCTGCTAGGTGAGAAAATAATCAGTAGCCAAATTATTTGCCAATCGAGTAGCATACATTTGTTCTCAAATATCACTAATCCAACACTTCTACAAAAGATTTACAAAAGTTCATATACTAGATCTTTTATTTTCATGTTTAAATTGACTGTTTAAAGAGTTGTTCTCCATTTTTCTGTAATCCCTTTGAAGTAAAACGTATTTCAGTGTGTAGTGAAAAACACAGAAGTGTTGGGATTTCCTGTCATAAAAAATCATCCTCAAAAAGTCCAGGTACTCTTTACAAGCGCTCTCTGTTGGTCTACTGGCTATTGAGATTTTGGATATCACCTGTTACAAACCGACTGAGTGTCTTTATACAACAGAGATGCCTCTAATAAGAACCATTACAATTTACTCAGTGAAACACCTGTCATTTCTTGCTATTTTCAAAACATCTGGAAGAAGACAGCATAGCGTTAGATGAAATTAATAGGAAGAAAACATTTCAGACAGCTTGCGCTGCTTTCATTTGATTTTGACCTTTTCAGCAAAAGTCTTATCAATGCGAGGATTACCTATGGCAGCAGTATACCATTTCTGACAATGTGGTATTCAAGGAACATTTGTAAGCTTTGAAAAATTGATTGAAAGCATACTAATGTTGTGAAAACTGGAAAATATTTTATATATATATATATATATATATATATATATATATATATAGATATATATATATACTATATATGTACATCATTGAAGAAAAAACTTTTTCCAGAGAAGGCTGTTTATGATTGTATTTTATATTTTTATGTGTTTTTAAATTTTATATAATACCGTTATATTTTATACCGTGTTTGATATTATAAACATATATAATAATTTGCATTACAATTAAATTATATATTTTGTTTTCATAATATGTTGCTAAACAGTAGTATATCTGGAAAGCAATATATAGTGATATAGTACAAAAAGAGTTGACAACAAATGAAAAGAGAAAGGATGTTGCGGGGAGGAACAGACTAGTCGGTACACATAACGAATACATTAAATTAGCTCAAGTTATTTGCGACGCTGTGTTGGCTGTAACCATTTGAAGGTTTTGGCAA
Organism: Spea multiplicata; assembly: GCA_009364415.1. Lineage (NCBI taxonomy): Eukaryota > Metazoa > Chordata > Amphibia > Anura > Pelobatidae > Spea > Spea multiplicata. The sequence continues at coordinate 13,292 of VKOC01004280.1, forward strand.
ATTTCACCCTAGTAGTGTTATAAATATAGTTATCTAAAAAACACATTTGGATGTGAACAAGCAGTTAAGGGGTTAATCCGCCTCCACGTTCTCTTTGCAGCTATCCCCTGAGGATAATTAACGGACAGGTCCTTTGATAGGGAAGACAAATAAAATTAACCTATTTGCCAGATCCAACTAAGTCAGGATTTGGAAAATCTCCCCCAGATGAAAAGGAGAAAGATGATGCAGGTAGTGCCACGCTTGGCCCATGGATATTCTTCAGGGTCTTTCCATGTCCTAGGAGCACAAGGTGACTCCCCCCCCCTCAGCAGTCTCCCTAAATATGCAGGCATCTATAAATTTCCAAGTCTAGTATGATCTTCCAGTCTGTTGCAACACTGGAGCTGGAGCATTGGCCCATCCTGCTTTACAAATGCTCTACCCCGGGGACCCATACACTCAATTTACACATCATTTGTGTAGAGAATCTGCACAAAACATCTCTCTGGGAATAAACAGTGTCATATGGTTTCAAAACGTTTCTGCACTTTTTTTTAAATATAAAATATATATATATATATATAGCAGAAGCTTTTGGAACGTCCCTCCTATATTTAAAGAATCCAAAAGATAAAGCACTCACTTAGTGTTGCTTCAACTTCAATTAAAGGCACAGTTTATTACTGCGTTGATGTTTCAATAACTCTTGCAGAGTTTTTTCATACTTTTGATATATATATATATATGTACAGTATATGTGAATAGAATAGTGCTCAAAAAGCAATTGAAAAGGCAAATTAACCTGCCATCAGAATTTAGTACAGATTAAAATTGTTTTACAAGAGAAAGCTAGCTTGAAAGGAGTTTATAGCAGTCCACATAATCAGTACCAGACAAGATAGTTCGATTAATATGTCTTGGGAAAGAAAAGGGAAGACCTGAGATATATATTTCTGATGAGCATGTGTGTGTTGGGAAGGTGAGTGGATAGGGACTATATGTGTGGAATGATACCATTATAATATAACTGTGAAAAGAGGACAATAATACAGATACTTCGACCAGGAATGGCCGAAGCGACCTACAGTGACCATAACTCTTTGATACAGAGGTAGGCATCGAGCAGCTCACCTAATTGTATTATTATTATGATAGGAAGCTGAATACTGAGAGTGAAATTGGCATTGCTTAGCACTATCAATACTATTGATGTGAAATAATACTGTAGATAAAAAAATTATAGGGAATTATGTTTTTATGATCTGTTCCTTACTTTTAATTGTACCCTAAACATGTGTACTGTTTGTTATAAGTCGGATTTCTCCAATAATACTTGTTGACATGAAAATATTTTAATGTTATGAGGAACTTGGATGACTTGGATGTTACTTGACTTAACATAAACTGTTATGGCTTCCAAAAAACTAGTAGTGAGTATATTAAAAAAAGACCATTATATTGTAACACTTCAGAAATGAAACCTATGCTTGTCATTATCTCTCCTTGCTTTTAAACACATATTGATTTCTGCAAATTGTGCATGTTTCAAAGTCTACCACCATTCTACGCTTAGCTTTAAGATCTAATCGTTTCACCTCCTATAAATCTTAGCTTTTCTGTCTACTATAACCAAGTACTGAACGTTTCAATCTATAATAATAAATTAAGCCATTGATAGCTGTTGTGTGGTTACTACATATTTTTAAGTAATATTGTGTTGTAGTTTAAGACCTTAGCATTTGTCCCGATACCATCAGGGATAAAACATGTACACTAATAAAGATCCTTTAAATCATGTTAATTTTGAACTGAATAAGATTCAAACAATGGGAATATATATTATGGGTATGACTTTCAGTATTATAAACCAAAACTGAATTAGATATGCATGAAATATTTAATTATATTCAAACATTTATTGTATTGTGGATGACCACAAAATTGCAAATACATATAACAATGAATTTAGGTTATTTTACATTGTAACACCATTTTTAATATGCACTTGCTATTATTTTCTATCTAGTGAAAGTTTTGACAGCAGTAAAGATCTTACACATTGTTTAAGTAGATCCGAACAACTGTACAGATCAAAGTAGTAAGTAATCCATTGACCAGTAAAAATCCAATTAAAAAAATCTAATCCAATGATACATTGTAGCTACTTATCCAGCTTTGCATATATTAGCCATGAATTACCATATCAGTAATGAAATATCTCCCATTTACTCACATACTAGATTAACTGTGAATGGTGCCATAAATACGTATGTACATCACATACTTACTGTTTTTGGTATATATACTCCTCTTTTTATACTTATGCATTGTTTTTTTCATTTCGTTATTAAATTATTTGGCAGTAATTTGTTGCATTTTTGGGTTTTTTTTGTGCTTTTTGTTGTGCAGCTCATGGTGGTGTGTGTGTTTTCATTGCACACAACTGGAAGTGTCATAACAGTGAACATTAAAAAGAAAAAAATACACTTTCTTTAATGCATTCTTTTTTACACTAATATAGTGTAGCACTGAAAAGAAGGTTTTGTTTCACGCTAGGCTTGTGTTTACAGATTTGTACAAATTTAAATTTTACATTGAAATTATGTTTTCCAGTTTTGTAAAATCGCACGAATGTCCGAAAATTGAGAAGGGACCCCCAATGAAGCAAAAAAAAAATGAAGCAGAAAGCTCTGAATTATCATTTGCATTTAGTTGCTCTCACACTCTCTCTCACACTGTTACTCACTTTCTCTCACGCTCTCTCTGCCTCCTCTGTCGACTGCTTCCATGTCCCTGTCTCCTGTTCCTCGGCTCTCCTTCTCTTGTTTCTTCTTGTTCTTCTGTCTTCTTTCTTCACTTCTCCTGGTATCAGCTCCATTAACCAGGTCTCCTAGAGAGCTTATGCAAAAGGCCAGAGCTTCTGCTCACATCCTCTCCTCCAACTGAGGAAACGGGGGAGAGTTTGTCCCCATGTGGCGCGCTGTGCTTCCACCCTTTTATGAAAGTACTCCCAAGAGGCCAGAATAATGCAGACGAATTTGCGGGGGGGGGGGGTTTGAAGTGTTTCTGCACATTTAGCTTACAATTTCATATGTTTGGCAAGCTACAGATTTTTTAAAACTTAGTTTGAAAGGATTCTGTAGCAAACCCAGAGCTGTTACAACTATACCTGAATACAGGTATTCAGGTACCTTCACAAAAGACACCATAGTACACAGCATTTAAATCATAATACATTTGCATAACTCAAATGCTGTATTTTTTATATCTGTATGCGTTGTAAGACTTTTGTAAGACTTTTGTAAGACAAAAGAACATAATAGTTTCTTGAGTGCTATTATACCTGTACCTTGAAAAGAACTGTAAATAACTGCTTAATCTTCAGTCTTCAGTATACAGTGTGTAATTATTTAATATATTTGAAACATACATAGGTTAGATAGCTCACATAACTCATTCAGTGGGCCCATTTCTCAACTATAAATGAGAATTATCTTAATACAGGAAAGTAACTAGAGAAATAAGTTGCTTCATTCGTTTTTAACTTACAATATTTGTTTACAGCTTAGAATTTGTTGTAGACTGTACATGCGCTTATGTTTTAAATAACAACATTAAATACAATAATAACAGTGATTACAAAAAACATAGAAAGCACCAGATGGGAATGGAAATCAAGAATATACATTGTTTAGAAATGATGTGAACCTCCTGTTTTTTGTGCTTAACTAGCTGATACATTAAATTTATCAATGATGCCCACATGTCCCCCACCTACATTACTTCCTCTGACTTAAATATTACATTGGACTTCAAGGATTTAGAAATAAGGAAATTAGTTCATGGTCATATGCCTTTTTTCACAGCAGTTCAAAAGTAATAAAATGTATATGAAATAAATATATATTAAAATACATAAATATACACCCAGAACATAATAAACTAGATTAATTGCATTGCCAGGAGACATATAAGACATGTTCATGTTGGTTGAAAGCTGATCGGATTTAGTTTAAATTCAATACAATGCACATTGTCATATTCTGATGGGAGCTTCAACAAGTGGCAAGTATTTGGGATTTCATGATTGCATTTGATGTGGTTCATAGCAAGTGAATTGCTCAGTTGGGAGTCTGCTCACTACAGGAAGATTAAGAAGTTGTTTTTGAATGTTTAATTTCCCTAATATCACTATACATTATTAAAGGCAAACTCAAGTCAGCTTCGTCTCCAAGAAGAAATGGGTTGACCTTGCCTAATTCAAAGGTGATATAAAAGGTTCTTAAAATCTGCATCACAGATATAGCTATGCATTAAAGGGTGAGCCCTTCTAGGAAGAGAGTTTACTTCATAATGTCATAAGAGAGCCAACGTGTTCACCTCAGCAAACATCATCTTCAAGCAACATTTGTAAAATGTTCCTGATGCTCAACACAAGTTCTATCTTACCAAAATGTAGTCTTTACAGTCACTGGTTTCATAATGCCAATAAGACAGAATAATTTGGAACATGGAAAAACATGGTTCAGTTGTCCATGGAAAAGCAGACAATGAAAAAAATACTTTTTGGAGCAGCAGACAATGAAAGAAGACAGAAGAACAAGAAAATGCAAGAGAAGACTCAGAGCTGCAAGGCAAAGAAACAGGGACACGGAAGCAGTTGGTAGAGTTGGTAAAGAGCATGAGTTAGAACGTGAAAGATCATGAGAGAGTGAATGAGGATGAATGACAACTAATTTGGTTTCTGAATTTAAAAAGCCCTCCAATTTTTTTGTCTGAAATGAAAGGGCAGGAAACAAAATTAATTGTCCGAAAACAAATGTACCAAAAACGAAACAAAGAATTTGTTATTCGCTGTTTTTGGTCCATTTGCACAAGTCTATTATGCATGTCATATTTCAGTACAGTACAAAATATATTTTAAATACATTATTTAAAATATTTTTAAATAATGTATTTAAAATATATTTTAAATACATTTTAAATACATTATTTAAAATAATACAACAAATAACCATAATAATGATACATACATAGACATATACATTTGTGGAAGTGTTTAAATTACGCAATGCAGCTTCAAGATTTTATATTTGACTAGTTAAATGTCTTTCTTGTCTAATTTACATCACTCAGTGCACATGGTTCTATATGTATCTATCCTGACAGCTTCTCCACATACAGACGTCTGCTTTCATCAGCATTAATGCAATTTATAGAATTATATCCATTTATTAAAATCCTCTAGGGATGAGTTGAAAATAATGAATATTAAGTCAGAAAATATGCACAGCTCATTTCCCAGTTTATTTCAAGACCTATGATTTAGACTAATCTTATTTTCTTATGTCAGTTCGGTATTGAAGGTATATTTGCAATTCAGCAAAAGATAATGTATTTTATACCTTACCTACAACTCTCAAAGAGATGAAGTACAAAATAAGGGTAAATTATATTACAGAGATGATCTATGATGGGCTACAAGCAAGTCAAAATCAATGCAGATTTCCATATCACAGGCCAAATATTTGTTCTACGATGTTATATTGTATTTTTGTTTAGGATCAGTGGCACATTCTGCCTGGTTATATAGGCAGTTACCATGTGAAAATGTAAGATAATTTACAGAACCACTGGTCTGGATCCAACCTTACATGGTTTGGAAATACTTGCTAAAAACAGTGATGCAGTTTATCTCAGTTATTGAATCAGGACTAAAGCATCTCACTTTTGTCCATCATAAGTGATTTAAATATTGCTATCCAATTAGATCTCTGGTATTGAATCCAGTCCAATTAATGTTATCAAACCCATTTAAATTATCTTCTAAGAATGTCTAATATAGAGTTCTTAAATAGAACAAATGTTATTTTTTTTTATTCCTCAGAAAAAAAAAATTTGTAAATTCTATCTATGAAATGCAGGAGTCATAAATAAATGGATATAAAATCCCCAAATCCCCAAAATAAAATATAATGAAAAGGTTGGCTAGAGACAAGATATACTTTTTATGATTCATTTATTGTATGATTCAGTGCTACTAATGCAATACCACACTTGCAGAACCATTTTGTGATCTACAAAACAAACACATATGTGACCCGATATTCTTGGTCACAGGAGAAGCACCATATTAAAAGATTGAGCTAATATCAACATCCTTCTTGATGGTATACCATGAATGTGAATCCGGTACAGCTGTTTACTGTTGTTATCTTGGAATGTTTGTTGTAAATACATTTTCAGTAGAATAACTGTGATGTCACTCTTTGGCTAAAGAAAAGACCATTTTCACATTATGTATTCTCGCGCAATACCAGATAGATGGGAAGATATAAAGAAGGAACTATAAATGAAAAAGCAAAAATAAAAACAAACTGGAAAAAAAAACACATCATAAATTGTTACAACACAAATAAACGCTCTTCCTGGTTATTGTATAGAAATGTAAGTTTATGCTTTTTTTGTTATTTTAATAAAAGTATATTAATAGTGTTTGTACCTTAAACAGATTAAGCCATATACTATTTAAGTTTCAACATAAATCAAACATTTTTACACATAGAAATTGTTAATATGAAAAGGGAAGAGTATATACATTTTTTTTATATATATATTTTTCAACAAATAAGAAAGACCAATTTGCAGCATATTCTTGAGATCTGAGGATGCTGTCCTTAGTTTCAAGATTCTCAAGAAAGCTCGTGCATAAACTGTAAGGTCCTCTCCAATCTCAATTATAACAGAATATATATATATATGCCCACTCACAAACTGGACGTAGTGGAAACTAAAAGATTCCAAATCATTCTCTCTTGAAGAAGTGTAGGAAGTGGATCTAAAAGATTTTCGCCTTTTCTCCTGGAAGCACCCTCTGTGATAACGCAGTCACATTGGCATTGCATGCTCTTTACAAAGATCACACCTGTTTCTACTTGGATGCCAAGATGCAATATCTAATCTGGGCAACGACGCAGGAAAGCAAGCCATAGGAATCTGGCTAGCAAAATACTCTTCTAGTCACATAAATGTGTTGTCATTTGGGTTTAAATAAGAAATACTATAATTTATTAATGATAAAGAAACTGCTCACATATTAATTTAGACTCTGTAGCAGTTGGTGTATTCATGTTTTTTTTTTGTCAGCTAGGCTCGCCAGACAAATATAGCCACAAAAATATAGTAAGACTCTACATTCCTTAATACCTTTGTACTTTCTACTCGGTAAAAAGCCAAGTTGTCAACTGAGTTAAGGGTTAATTCAACTGTAGGAACTGTATTTAACACGGCAAACACATGAAAATCGGAAAAAGGTACTGTAAAGTCAAATTAAAGTAGCAAAAAAAAGTGAGATCATTTGTTCTGCTGATTTTATACTAACCCTAGAACTATTCCAGATACATTTTGTTGTCGGCAAAACCTGAGAAATGTGAATTGTACAGTATTTTAACACAATCTTTTTATGTATCTTTTTTTTAATAGTTATGTTGTAAAACAAAGTTTCCTTTAGACAATTTACCTATCTTGTTTTGAGATTTAGAATGCTACTGAAGATGTTTTTAAATAGAAATATTCAATCTCAGTGCTGGAGGCAAAGATTGACAAAATGACTTCCCTAGAGTCATAATGAAGATGACAGGGGCTGTGAAAACGAGGTTCTTTTGATTTTGGCTCAATTAATTGGTGTTGTTCCCAGCAGAGTTACTCCTACTTTTTTTTTTTTTAGGATCGGTTGGAGGAATATTTTATTCTGTGGAAAAACAGCATAATTAAATTCCATGTACGCAAGACATTGAAATCTCAAATAAAGGCCAAATCCACAATGTGTTGTCAAGACAGAATAAAACCGAACTGCTTTGATAAATGTTGGATCTGACATTTGATATTATTACAAACCGTCATGACCACAGAAAATGTATGTGTTATGAAGGAGTCTTGGCATCCTCAGAAAGAAAAAAAAAACGAAGCCAATCAGGTGTGTGAGCGAGGAAATAAATTCACGGCTTAAGTGCACTCAGGTTTTATCTGCAAGTCTCTGTTGGTAAAACAGCACTGAAGTAAAATTTAGGGGGTTTTTTTTCCAGATTAAGCAAAACTGTGTATGTGTGATCTCAAAATACATATACTGCTTTCGGTGGATTAATGACTGTGGTTTAACAATTCCCTCAAGGCAAGTTACTATGTTGGAATATTCATATGCACATCTTTAACTTATGATTACAAAGTATAATTTATGCCTTCTCAAAACCAAAATAAAGTCAGCAAGAAACCTTCAGTTCATTACTTTTAGATTATTATGCAAAGTCACTGCTAAACCATAAATACCATGAAGGATCACTACATTTTAAAGAGACACCAGGGAATAACATACTGGTACTTATAATACTCTATGGATCATGCTCCGACTAACTTCAGAATATATTAAAGTTTACGCTACAGCTGGACAAAGATATTTTCTTATTATTGATCCATTCTCATTATAACTAGCTAAACTGTAGAAACGCTCATTTGATCTTCTATGGACATGTGAGCCTGAACCCATTAGCATACCCACAGCTATGTGTCTCCTGCGCATGTGTATGGTTTCTGTAAAGATAATAGAGTTTTTCCTCCAGTTATATAGCCTTACTTTCCACTAAACCATGTCCCATTTATATGGTATGTTAGCATATCTTGCAGGATATTGTGCCAATAGCATATACAGGAGACAAAGAGGTTGAATTCAAAACTCAGAAGCTAGGAGAAGATGTATTTGGAGCATGCGAATCTGACTTTGATAGATGTCAGCATAGAGTACGTGAAACAGTGATCAGTAATGGAAACACTGCTTCTCTGATTGTAGGGGGAAACCGTCATGAGTTCCCCTTTATGGGAAATAGCTCACAGGTTCCAACAGTGGAGTAGCTGATTAATGATACCACTTAAGAGAGTTATAGACAAAACATGCCTTACAGAACCGACTTGGATATAGGAAATCCAATATCAATTACAAATGTTTCAGTCATTTAGGATTGGAAATTGACAACAAAGATTCAAATGTTCTTCATCAAAAGGATAAACATGTTAATTGTATGCCTCACATCGTTGTCTTTCTGCCTTGCCTAATTGCTGTATTACTAAGTGAAAAAGTCACTTTTTTTCTGTATTTACACAAAATGTACATAGCTCCTGGCAGATGCACATGAAAAAATCAGATTTCTAATGCCATCCAGGGAACAAAGATGTGCTAGGGAAGAGTCACTGTTGACAAAAACATAAAATATAAAACATATCTATACTTTCCAAGTGTCCCTGATTGTGTTGGGTGGTATGCCTTTGCTAGCCTTTATAATGATAGTGAATCACACATATATAAACTAAACCAATGACGCACGTAATTGTACTGGCTGCCAGCAGAGTTTCTGCTGAAGGTTCTGGTGACAGTGAAGAAGTACTTAGTTGTAAAATGTTTTTAATGTGACACAGCCAAATACAGTTAATAATAACACTGTATATTAAGCATCATTATCTCTTTGCCGTTAGTACATGGCAGCTATACACATAGACATACATTAGATATTTGCTTGGCTACACTAGCCAGTGACCTGGGGCATAACAAATACTGACAAACTGCTTGGGGACAAAAATGGCACATAAATGGCACAGGCAGGCTGTTTGGGGCACTAACAAGCTGTTTGGGAATAAAGATGGCACTGACAAGCTGTTTGGGGGCACTGATACGTTGTTTGAGGGCAACAATGACACAGACAAACTGTTTGGGGGAACCAATCAGTTATTTGGGACAAAAGAAGGCACATGCAAGCTGTTTGGGATAACTGTCAGACTGGGAATAGAGAAGCTGTTTTGGGGCAAAGATGACACAGACAAGCTGTTTATGAAATTGTTTGGGACAAGGAAGGCGCATAAAAGCTGTTTGGGGTAACTGTGAAGCTGTTTAAGGAAAAATATGCCACAGGGGCATATGGGGGTTTGGGGGCTCTGAAAAGCTGTTTGTGGATGTAATAGACTTACAAACTGTTTAAAGGCAAAGATGGCACATACAAGCTGTTTTGGGGACATTGATGACACAGGCAAGCTGCTTGGGGCTAAGATGGCATTGATAAGCTATATGAGGGCAAAGGAGGCAGCCACAAGCTGTTTTGGAGCAAAACTGGCACTGTGGGACATGTTGCTTGGTAGAGTTGGGCAGCCCTGGGTCAATGTTTGCACCTGGGGCCAGTGGTTATGCCCCTATCAGTGACATTGTATGGTCTAGGCCAACTATGTCTAGGCCTAGGGTGGCAGGTCCAGCAGTTCACATTACAGGGACCAATCACCCTATTGGACAATAAGGCTTCCTGTGGTGTCAATATTTTGTGAAATTGTGTTATTCTGTTAGTATAATTTCCCCAGTTGAAGGCAAATGCAAGTAAAAACAAGTAAAAGAAACATACGCATTACAATCATATTTATTCAAGCAATAGTGTAGTCCCCAAAGGTGTATTTTTATTTTTAATGCATGTTATGGAATCTGTTTGACATGGACTCGATTTACTGCATGCAAATTGGAGCATGCATTGTTTATTGAAATTAGAAAATGAGACCTGTCTTGTGTACATCCGTCCCTTGTCGCCTCTGCTAAAAACACTCAGTAGGATTCCCACTAAAGTTACTGATGTAGAAGCAAAACATTGGTGTTACAATAACATACATGTGATTGGCTGCAGCATTTCCCAATGATGTCAAAGGAAATAGAAATCTGCTTCCATTAACTAGAATGGGAGTTCTATATTATGGCATGCTCCCTGCTTTCAGTAGAGGTAGCCGGGAAAGGAAAATACCTGCACTTATTTGCAAGAAGTAAAATGTGGTCTTTTTTTATGTGTCTCTTATAACATAGTTGTATTATATTTATCAGCAATGAAATATCCCATGCTATAAAAACAAGGTGTTACTCTCACACACTGAATATATATATATATATATATATATATTAATATATATTAATATTATATCATCTATATATATATATATATATGTATTACAAATTTACACATTACCAAGTCTTCATACGAACAGGAAAACCCTTCTACAAATAATGCCCTTTGATGCTACTTGTATGCCTTCAGAGAGGTTCTAGCCGCCAACTGAAGTGCGAGTAAAATCCTCATGAGATTGTCCTTTATGTGCCACTGTGTTAAATGGATCAGGTGGATACCTCATTTATCTTCTTCTCCTCTAGTATTAAAGTGACCTAGTTAAATCCTATTCATTTTCTACGCCCAAGAATATGTCAGCTTGTTCAAACATTGAAATAACACACTGGAACTGGTACGCGGCAATTCTCAAGCAATGATAGGACCTAGAAAACTCACAAAATATTATTCTGCTACAAAGCTTGCTCGGAAAAATTAACTCCCTCAGGCACTCCTTCCTCCTGGGATGCAAGATTACGTTTTTCTTATTATTCTTGCAAGAGCTGTTTTGCACAACCGAGAAGGCAATAGTCAATTGTGCTGAAATAGTTTTAATGGTTTAGTGATAAAACGTTAACACCTAACAAAACAGTCTGCAGGCACATTTCCCGTTTCACATTGTGTCTAAGCATGATGTCTGCATACAGCCTGACAATTACTTACAAAAAAGCCCCTAAATATAGGTCAAGCTATTTACACACATCTGATTTTCTCAGTTTTTTTTTTTATATACAGTATGGAAAATTCACATCAAGGAAGTTCTCTGCTCGGTATTAGAATAATTGAAACCGAGCCACGGAGAACACAGTCTCTCCCAAGAGGTTCTGCTACTGAGAAGTGATTCACTAACTTCATTAAGCACCAAATGGATGGACAATGCATTCTGTCAGGACCCTTTTCAATGCTGTAATATATAAAGTAGACTTATATGAAACTGCTTTAATCTTCAAGGGTGATTTCATTACGTCTAAAGACTCCGCAGTAACATACATATTGCTCTCTGTAGTCCATCTTTAAAGCTCTGCTGAATCTACCAATGTCCCTGTGTTTCTATAACATTTTTTACCGTTGAAATTATACGAAAAATGTATGGCTAAAACTGATTGTAAAAATAACAACCAGAAATAATATAGCTTTTTTTTCATTGCCATGTTTTGTTAGTAAGAAGATACATGTAACATTAAGACAAAACATTCACATGAAAATCATACTAAATTAAAAGCACTTGACGTAATATTTGTAAGCAAATACACTTCCATCATTGTCACTGAACCGTCGCACCAATAGTGGATACGTGGTAATATAGCTCTTTGAAATACAAATGTTACATTGAAAGTTCATTCTGTAAAAAAAAAAACTGGTTCCGTTTATTAAAATTTATTTTAAAAAATGTGTTGCTATATATAGACGTTGGATCATTTAGTAATATGCTTGTGTTTTTATTGTTTGGTTTTTTTTTACAAGAAAACCACATTGTGTTCACTAAAATAACATCAAATATATCAGAAAAGGACTATTGTAGCTGGACACAGCTGATTTTCACTGGACTATCTTAATAAATGTAAAGAGGCCCTTTATCACCCCCATCACTCCTGTGTTCCACTTGCACGTCGTGTTCGCTAATTCGAGTTTAAAAGGCTAATTGATCATTAGAAAAACCTTTTGCAATTATGTTAGCACGATTAGAAATCCCTTTGTTTTCCATGACCCTAAACATTTGAAAGGTAGTGTATATATATATATATAATATACTGTATATATATATATATATATATATATATATATATATATATACAACAAAAAAAACTATATTAAAACGGAATTAATTTATTAAAGCTGCCTATAGCATGTATACTTTTACTTTGCTAATCGGTGTAATTGATTTAGAGATACTTAATTTAAAAAAGGTTATCTCTTGGAAGCTGAGATTGGTGGCAGGACCACCACAATCCAATGCACTTGCTGTCCTTCATATACCTCTCTTTTACTCACTCTGAACCTACCTGAAGAGATTATTCATTCTGATCACTTTATCAGAAGGAATAATTATGCATGTTTAGATGGTCATGATATATACATGCTGCTTATTTTAATCAATAAACACAATCAGGTTTATTCATTGTACAGATTTGTAAAATGTTCTGTTTCAGAAAAGTGACAGATCATCAACTTTAAGTGAATTTAAAAATTCACTGGAGTTAGACAGAGCATAGTTAGTAACCCCAAGATTCTATTATTACAGTTAAGACTTTTTCTGACTTAAGGTATTGCAATTTTTAACGTAACTGGTTTTCTGCCTTTCGGTCTTCACGGTTTCACAAAAAAAGCTTGTTTGGTTACTACACAAAAATGTATCATTAGATTATTGTTTGCCATTTAATGGATTATTCCATTACTTACACATTAGGCTTCAGTTTACACTGGTTAAACTATAAACCATAATTCATATTTTTTCACTATACTTTGCATTTCCTACCCAGGATCTATTAACAAAAGACATATTTCAATCATTTGTCTTTTTTACATATTGCTGTGGCTACAGGACCATAAAATACAGAACATAATTGTTTTCTCATTCCGTCACACAGGTTAGGGTGCTTCTCCAGCTGTTTCCGATTAAATTTCTTTTTAGCAGAAAACCCAAACCACTTAATTAAAATATTATTAATAATATTTAATAATAATTCATAATATTTAGAATCTGTTGGGGATGATATTTGCAATATATGTCATATATTTTTATTAAATGCAACAGATATACACTGTTACATAAACAAGAATAATATGAATAATAATATGAATAATAATTCATTTATTATTATTATTATATTTTTTCTTCTGTAATATCTTCTAGCCCCCAAAAATACACCCAATTGGGTCAGTCTACATGTCGCACTAAGCTTTTATCGATTAAATAATAGCAAGTTAGATACAGCATAAAGCATACACTTTTTGTACCAGACATCAATACCATATTTACACTGATATCATATAATTTAATAAAACATTTTTTTACAGCACATTTTAAAGTTAGACTATTACTCTCCTATTCCAATCATAGGTGGACATTCATTAGGTTGTAAGGTATTACTTGAAGCAAACGCTTAACTTTCAAAATTGTTCCAAAGTTGCTTCCTGAATCTAACCCTGCAATTCAGAACTAGAGTTTGTTCTTCTATTGCTGAATCTTCGGCTGCAGTGTTAGAATGAATAGAATGAATGTCAGGATGGATTCACACAGAGCTGGCCGCTGTTACCAGATAGAAAGTTGGATGTTTCAATTGTACCGAAGATGTCATTACTCAAGGAAAATAGGTAATGTTGTTCAAACTCACAACAGCTAACAGTGACATTGTTATGTGATCTTAATTGTCTGTGAACTCTGGACTGTTTTCACAGTGATTGTGATACAGTCCTCTTTGACTATTTACATTACAAGTCGTTTTTCTTTCTTCCCCGTGGAGAACTCGTAAAGTAACATTGAACATTAGCTAGTTTTTCAAAGGACTACCAATACAATACAAGCGGTATTGTAACTAATTGGTTTGTATATATTACACTCTAATTAACTAACAGTTTCATCGAACACCTAAACGGTTATAGATTTTTGCATATAACCTGTATGGATTCTTTTTTTTAGCAATGCCTTTTCCATGGAAAAAATGTTCTGGATTTTGGTTTTTTTTTCTGGCTTTTTCGTCACGTCAGGACAGTTTCAACACTTTTCAGATAAAGGTTAGTTTAATTTGCAATATATTAATATGGCCAGTGGTGCTTCGGTGTTTACAATCTAATGGGTTCATCCTGCTCCATTTCTGGAATGACTAAGAACATAATGTAGTTTTCACCAATGAGTTAAGAAGAAGGAAATACATCATGGGGACATTCTTATTATTAATTTATATGCTATAAATCATTTTGCTAGTGACGCTTTGTCCTCATGTGCCTATATCAGCTCTGGTCTGGTTTATTTTGCATTCTTTTAATTTTGTGATGTGTTTTGCAAACTGTTAAATACGTGGCGTTATGGTATCATGCAAATAGAATACTTGTAGTAACGTGCACCATGTTTTAAGCAGAATCAACCTTTTTGTAAGCCTGGAAATATATAGGCTCTATTAAATGCTCTATTAAATGCTAATCTATGTGTGCCTTTTAAATATGAACAAACCTATTTGATGTTCTTTTGATGGATATCAACAATTTTGCAATCAGATAAAGAAAGATGTTTATATGGGGTGAAAATAAATGTATATCTACACAAGTTTGTAACAAAATGTGAATATGAAATCCTTGCTTGAAACACATATTAATGCACCACTTTCATGTGGTATCTGGCAACATAGCTGGCTTAATTTAGTGAGTAGTTGCCAAAAGCATTGGTAATCAGAAATACTAGGATTTCAGAAAGGACAGAATGAGGTTTCTCATGGGTGAGGGGCTAGCCATTCAAGGGGTGAGGCTACCCACGTGTAGAGGCCGGGGCTAGCTGAGGGAGGGCAGCTCTGGATATTATTTTATTAGCTGGAAGTAGGAGGAGAAGTTGGCGTGGCTTCTCATTTTCCTGGAGAAGAAGGAAAGTGACCGGGAGACTCTGAGATGCAGTGCTACACCTGGAGACTCTGGGTCAAACCACGAGAGTTCCCAAGTATGTATATTTGCCTGTAATGTATGTACAAAAGTATGGACCCAGCATTTTTTATAGGCAATAACTCTCTGTTTAAAATGGCATAACCATACTTTTAGATCAAAAACAGAGAAGTCCTTTAGCAGATCTTAATTTACATAATGTGGTGATTTGTGTGAAAATAGGTAAGACTATTGGTTTTATAGGATAAAATGCGATCAAACCATAATAATATATTCTTCTTTTTGAGCGTTGTGGTCACAAATAATGTCATTTAGTTCCTACAAGAGAATGAAATATAGAGCCCAATACTTTTTCCCTATACAGTTGAACTATTAACATAAAAATGTATGACATCTATAAAAGTTAATATCCATAACACTAAAAGCTGCTAGGCATCAGAGCAGAATGCAAATGAAGGCCTTGAG
This sequence comes from Spea multiplicata, assembly GCA_009364415.1. Taxonomy (NCBI): domain Eukaryota; kingdom Metazoa; phylum Chordata; class Amphibia; order Anura; family Pelobatidae; genus Spea; species Spea multiplicata. The sequence continues at coordinate 29,284 of VKOC01004280.1, forward strand.
TATTCAAAATTCCAAAGCTGCAAAATCCATATCATTGTCTAGGAGATAGCCTCATTTCTCCTAAATATAATATTGTAGAAATATATATTTATGGGTTTGTATCTCATTACTTTAGAGCTACACTACAAATGATTGCCCATTAGAGCTAAGGAAAAAAACTTTTGATTTGCTGCCAAGTGTTTTCCCATCACAGATATGTTAAAAAAACATGTTCGGAGTGGCCTGTTAAGAAGGTTTTATTATTTTTTTCAATATAGTTGAAACCATTTTGAATATTTGCAATATATAAAAGCAAGCGGAACACATGACATAAAAACCACAATACAAAGAATAATGAGTAGTTCTCTAGGCACGACCATCTTAGGCATCTGAAAATTCAGAATTTTGTATTACTTTAATACGTAAAGCTATAACATCTAAATGCAGAGAACTCTTTACAATTTGTTACCCTCTCAAGTGTAAAGGAAATGAATGTGTAATGGTGCATTGTACTGCATCTCACCAGTATTGATCAGGGATCATTTTTATTCTACCCTATGAAACAACATACAAAGAGCCTGCAATTCATGCCTTACCGCAAATCAAATTGTATACCAATTAATAGGAAATAGGTGCTTCAATGGCACACACTGGCATCTCTCATTCGTAGTAGTAATGTGTCCCTCTTGGACCCCTCCCGTAAGCAGTTTCTTGTATAAGTATAAGCTAATTATCTTTATCAACCAGTAAAGAACAATGAAGGTCCCAAACAAAATGGCGCTTTGCTCCAAAAATATGTCAAAAACATAATAACATAAGGTACTAAGGTTAACCCCTTAATGACAAAGCCCGCACATGTACGGGCTCAAAATGCATTGTTTTCAATGGGTTTAGGGACCGCCCATTGTCCTTAAGGGGTTAATAAGACTCTTATTGATCACAAAAAGATTCAAGGGGGAAAAGAACCCCCTGCTTGTCACTAAAAGATTAAAAAGGAACCCAAAATAGAAAAGCTTTGCTTATTATCTACCAGTAACAGATTCAATGTAACGATATTATACAAATGTATTTATTGTAAGGTATTAACAAAAATTTTGTGCGTCAAGAGCTATCCTGAAATGTAAGAGAACAATACTCATAATTGTTCTTTTATCTGTTTTTGTTATTGGTTAATAATAATTGTGAATCCTATTATTAGGCTATATCCCATTGATTTGTTAGGTTTGTGAACCACAAACACGAAATGCTTAATGCCCATAACTGTGTACTCTCTGTACCAATTAGAAAATGAGCCCACAGGTCAGAAGGGCAGCGCGGGACTAGGGTCTGTATGTTACTTAGGTCCCTGAGAACCACCCAGATGGGTCAACTAATTCAAGACTTTTATGCATGTTAATTGGCCTTAATTTGTCTTATAGTTATGGTTATCAACAAATCAACTTACAAACTCATGCCTCTATAATAATCACAGTTTTATACACAAAATAGCCTTTATTTATTTAGCCAAAAAGGGCTGTGTGAAGGTTAGGGATTTGTTGCCAAACATAATATTTCTTATTTTCTGTGTACTGCCACTTGAGTTCAGGATAGTGTACGTTTTTTTTCTATTCTGTGAACCCTATTCTGAAAATGGTTCGAGGACTGAATGTTTTGATTCAAGGATGTTTGATTAAGGGTTCTGTCTATGAAAAGTGATGTCCTGCTGGTGCATAGAACTCCTTTCATTATACATGTAATTGAATAGCTGTGGGTGTTCTCACTTGATTGCAATTTTGACTAGTTCCCACACTGTGACATCCTTTTTAACATTCAATACATGTTATTATGTACATTATTTTTTTTTAGTTCCACATTAATATTTTCATTTGGCACTCTACATCTTGTTAATATGATGGGTCCTTGTCAGTTCCCATATGGATTGATGCAGTTTGTACGGTCTGTTTTTGGTTCCACTTTTGGAGCAACAGTCCCTAACTGAGACCCAAATCCCGCTGATCCCTTTTTTTCCCCTAAGCAGAAAATAGCTTTGCCAGTTTAATTGTATAAATAAAACACATTATCCTTTCTGTAGATATTTTCCTCAATCACATAAAGAGCTAGATCACCATGTGATATAGAGAGTCTCCATAAAGCACTATCCCCAGTCATTCCTTTAGCCACCCCCCCTAAAACAAAAGTGTCCTTATATGGCCATTTGAAATGTTCGGAGCATTGGTTCTGTCTTATCTTTGGATCTATTCACTAAAGGTTGAGTGATTGTCGTGTGAATGGTTATCTCTACTGACAACTTCCAAGTCACATGTGCCATCTCTCTGCTTCATCTCACCTCCAAGCTCCTTGAAATAATTGTTTATACCCAACTAGGTTTCTTGATTGAAACTTCAGTCTGGTTTCCATCCCTTGACATTCTACTGAGACTGCCTTTGCTAAACTACTGGTCCAAGGGCCACTACTCTTTGTTAATCCTACTAGACATTTTTGCTGCTTTCAACATGGTGAACCACCCTCTTCTGCTTCAAACTCCTCAAAAGTTTCCATGACACTGCTCTCTCCTGGTTCACATCCCACCTCTCTGAACTTCCCCTCCCCCTCTCAGCTGGAATACCCCAAGGCTCAGTTCTAGGACCACTTCTATTCTCCCTTTACATTACCTCAATTGGCAAACTAATCTCATCCTTTGGCTTTCAATACCACCCGTAGGCTGATGACACCCAGATCTACCTATCCTATACAGATCTCTCTCTTAGACTGTATAACTAACTACCTTGCCTCTATCTCTAACTGGATGTCTGTTCATTTCCTAAAGCTCTTCAAAACCGAACTTCTCATCTTCTCTCCCTCCAATACTAACATTCCCTCATCAATTTCCATTAATGTTAGCGGTGCATTCATTTCCCTGTCCCCTCATGCTCTCAGACAAGCTGTTTGGGGGCAGAGACATGCTGTTTGGGGGCACAGATGGCATAGGTAAGCTGTTTGGCTGCACTGACAAGCTGTTTTGGGACACAGCTGGCACAGGTAAGCGGTTTGGGTGCATATATGGTACATAAAAGCTGTTTGGGGTAGAGACAAGCTGTTTAGGGAAGATGGCACAGCCAATGTGTTTGGTGGTAAAAATCACGCAGGCAAGCTGTTTGGAGGCACAAATGGTATAGACAAGCGGTTTGAGGGCAAATATGACAAATTCAATAAGCAGCTTGATATCCCACAATCAATCATAATCAGTAGAATTTGCTTTCAGAATGAATGGGCATGAGAGCAGCATTTTAATTTACTAAATTTACTAAACCTGTTTCTAAAAAATGTAGCAGACAACTTTCAGAGAACATGCTATAGTAGAGACAGACCATTTGCAAGCAGAGGTAAATTGCAAAACAATGTTACGTTTTGTTCCTCTGAACAATGTCGCGCTATCTGATATCGTTATACATTTCAGGATCTGTACTTACCACAAAACTTTTGTTTTTAAAATCCAAACTTTAAAATAAAATAGTAGTGGTCACATATTATTATGTACTATTTAATGGGTAGATAAATGGGTAGATAAAACGTGTGAAATAGTACCACAAGATAAGTATTTGCGCTAGGTAAATTTTCTGGAAAATAATATATTACTTTGACTTTTAGAAATGGAAGAGTTGAGCGAGAATATTTGATTTGAAGTTTGAGAATTAATTTAAAGTTACCTCAAGGGTAACCTATATGAAAACTACTTCAAATATTGAAAAAAAGATTTGCAGTAAAGGAAATGGTACAAAACATGTGTTACTCAAACAGACAGATTGAATGGGCCAATAATATATGTGCCATCAAAACCTATTGCTTCTGATTACTTTTCTTTGTTCCAAGACAAGAAATGCCCAACCACATATCCGTGGGCTTAATTAACAGTAGACATGCATCATGGCTGGACATTCTGTATGGCTTTTTAGTCTCTTGCAGAAACCTAAAATAATTAAGTTAGTTTACTGTAATGGAATATCTGCACCAATTGTGACAGATATATAGTGCAGAATATATGGAAAGCATTAATAGCTTTTTTTTGCTATTGGAATACTATTGCCAAGAAAATAACAAGTTGCAGAGACCAGATACACAGTAGTTACGCTATCCTTCCATTTGGAAATCATTAAAAATGCAAATTATTAATTCATTAAAAGCATGGAACTGCTGCCATATTATGCTAATTTAGATCAGAAAAGAATAACGCTTCACAACGAACTTGCCTTCCAATAATAAGGAAGTCTATCAAATCAGCAAGCTATGTGTTGCTAAATAACATTTTTGCTCAAATCCTAATTATTCCTTGTTTATGACATGCTTTTAATGCAAATTTAAAAAACACTCAATTTTGGAAGCAAGAACAAATTAATAAATATAATTCAAACATTCAAAATGGAATAATATCTTGATATCCAACACATGAATTATGATATGTAATTATGACATGTGATCGTTATATTTTGTATTATAGATAAATTCACACTGATGTATGGCAAGGGATGTACAATGTAGAAGCCATGGTTAGGTTATTAACATAATCTGATTAACTGCAGATATTCCTTGTAGGATCTAGCCGGCATTTGATTGACATGCCATAAAACCACCCTTTTTCAGTATTCTAAGCAAGAAACCACTCTGATTACAGAAACCATGGTGTTGTCTTATTACTAATGTGAATATTGATAGAAGGGTGGAGGAAAAGGTTGATTCATATCATTAATGATTTTCCAACAATAAAACACATATCACAGTTTAATTCTGTTTATCTGTTTTATACCTTCAAGAAATTTTGCTAAAGAAAATGTAAGTTTAATTGTGGTAAATTGTTCCAAGAAATACGCTACTAATGCTTAATAGAGTGTTAGGTGATAAATCATTATACAGTACAGTGTCTGGTAGCTATAATAGCAAATTAGTACAGGAAGCCTTTGAATCATTTGGGGGTTATTTCAAAGTAGAAAAGGGTAAATGTCCATTATATTATCATTAGCGAGCCAATTAAAATGAATAAGACGAAAACATAATGTTAAAATAAGACAATGATATTCAATGGTGCACAAAATAATTAGGGCTGTTTTTAATGGGTTCTAATTTATTGATTAAAACATTCTCAAACTGTTGTATATCCAATTACATTCAGAAAAGTTAATTTTAAAGATATTTGTATGAAAAAGAAATAACAAAAGTAAAACCACTTTTTAAGATTGTATTTTGTTGAAAAATATGCACAATTCAAGATGATTTAAGAAGCCATGTAATATTTGGGATATAAGCAAATGTCACTGTCAACCATATATATTATTTTTATTATTATTATTAATATTAATTGTTTTAGATAGCACCGTCATATTCCATAGTGCTGCACACTCAGTAGACAGGACATAACAAGTAGAAAAAAACATAACAATTTGACTTACAGAAACAACAGGTTAAGAGGATACTACACATATCTGACTACATACATAACCCACTTATTTAAACATTTGCTATTTATCTTACCTTGATGTATGGCACCATAGAATAAGTAGACTATATTAATGTTTATTACCATAAAACAACAAAACCCTTTTCTTTTTCTACTAAAGTGAAACTCCAACCATCATATGCACTTTAATTTTTATGGTGTTTGTTTTGAAAATGCATGGGGTATTCTGCAAATCCCCTGTTTGCCCCCTTCCCAATCTGGCTACTAGTAGTACAGGAGATCCAGTACTTGCTCGGGTGCTCCAGTACTTGCTCAGAGAACGTTCATACCTTGGGCTAATGCACATAAATCACTCCCATTGATTTCAGGGGGATCACCTTCCTGACACTGATAATCATTTTTGGATTTTCAAGGAGGAGAGCACAGCTGCAGCTGCAGGGCTGCAGCTACTACACCAGGGAAGTGATCATTTTCTGTTTTTTTTTCTTCTTTTTTTATAAATGCATTTTAAAATACTCATGAAGTGCTGTTAAAAGTGTACATATTGTAATTTGTTCTTGCATGAATTTTCAAGCTTCAAAGTTTTTTAGTCCTGACACCAGATTTGTGCATTCAGATTCCCCGTTTTTGGACATTTGTACGACTTAAAGAAGTTGGCAAATTTTATTAAAATGTAAATTCATACAAATGTCAGAAAACAAGAAAGAACATCAATAAAACAAGCAAAGAAAAAAAAGCAGAGAGCTATGAATTTTCTTTTTGTATTTTTTTCCCTCCTGCTCACACTTTCTCATGGAGAAGGATCCTCGTAGAAAGATAAGCGCTTCAGCTGCTCTCTTTACCTGAGGATCCGTTTGCATTATACTGGCCTCTTGGAGTACTTTGGCGAAAGGGTGAAGCTGTGGCATGCTAGACTCCTCTCCCCCAATTCTCCAATCGGCGGAGAAGGAATGAGCAGATGCTCTTCCCTTTTGTGGAAGTGCTCTGAAAGGCCAGTAGCGGATAGGGGGATAAGCGGACCAAGAAAGAATACATAAGACAAACAAAGAAGCCTTCTAGTGCAAAGGCATTTTTGTATGCATAAAGTCACTGCATACACATATATAAAACAGATAATATATATTACAAAAACCCATTGAAACTTGTTTAAGCACTGCAGCTACAACAGACTATTAATTGTGATCTGACTCTCAACATTGTGCGAGTGTATCAAGGAATGTCTCATTTCCTTTAAAATGCTTTTCATGGTATTAACCAGATAAAGGATTTCTCAATCAATATTTTGTAATTGGTCTTGGAAGAAGGAAAACAGACTGGCACACAACCCGTTCAGTTAAATTCATTTATTGCCACATCCCTTGTTCAAGAGGCTATTAATCAGAAAGGATAAGTGAACTGACTTACCAGACTTACAGTTTTACCCAAATTTTGATTTTGTAGAAAATGAATTGAATTGTGACACTTTAGACTATTACTAAGCTGAAACAGAGTAAAATGTAAGATAGATCTGTATGGGGCTCAAATATATAAGAAAACTGTCTATTGTGCTGAGATGGTACAGCCATGCCAACAGGGGGAGACAAAAACATAGTTACCCTAGGTAATCCTACAAAATCCTAAAGATGGCCTTAGATATGGTAGAACAAGGGGTACAATGAAGGCAAGTATCAGAACAATTTAGTTTCAGGGCTGGTACATAGAAGCTTTGTGGTGACTTTTGGTTTCCCATTAAGAATATTCAGAATCACCAATTATTTCTGAAACCATTGTCTCTGGTCTGTATGGACATTTCAAACAATGATGAATTCCAGTAAAAAATTAAATGAAACCCCCCCCCAAACAAATTATAAAGATGACAGACATAAAAAAGTATTGTTATAATGTGTTAGGGTGTGCTTTTTTTTATACACATATTAAGCTTAAATAGGTCAGTGAATCATTTAGGCAGATTGAAAAAGACAATTTCTCATGCTAGCATTTCACACCTTTCACAGTGTAGGGAACTATTTGGCGTACCCATGAGGAATTAATGTTGGAGAAAAAAGCCCTTCTCCTTGATATATGACCTTCAGGAAAAGTAGTTACCTTGTAAAAGCTTTTTCCCCATAAAAGCATTTCCCCTTGAAAAAGGCTTTTTCCCCATAACCTACAGCATGGGTTCTTTTTGATATATATACAATGATCGCAAACATGTATTATATAAATATTCTAGTTTGCATATTTTGTAGTCCTATAATTTAATAATAACTTAAGTAATAAACTATATGTATATATACAAAACATATAGTACAAATATATACGATTTTATTTTATGTAGATTTTTTATTTTTTTATACATGGTTTAAAATATTTTATGGACATCATGATCTGCATTCATATAGATTTAGGCCGGATTTAGGAAGTTTATAAGATTCATGTGATATAATATAGCATCTCATTATACTTCTATTATGGGGGCCTAATCACACATATGATGAGTAGCTCATTAGGATTACTTTAATAAGACACAAATTAAGAATATGGCTGACAGGTTTCCCTAGCCCATAATAGACATCACTGGAAAAAAAAGTTCTGCAATTAATTAATTGCTCATAATAATTTGCAAGCAAACATATAAGGACAATTATTGCTTTCCTTAAAGCATATCCAAAGAAGCCTATGATTTAATTATTCAATTAATTTAAAAACGTGTGTGTCACGGATATTTTGTGTTCACTAAATATAATTAGTTTTAGTATAAAAAGGTAAATAACAATTTGAATATAGGTTATGCTAAACGTATTGCAAATATGTTTGATGATAATGTACTGCATATATATATATATATTATATATATAATATATATATATGTATATATCGCATTCCAAGGGACACAAGTAGGCATTTATTTTTTGCAGTCTGAACTGTTATAAAATTGTTATCAGATCAATGTCAGATTTGATACATTTTTAACTTGGAACAGAATAGTGTTTCTTTTTTTTTTTTACAAACTGCTCGTGCCAGCGTACTGAACCTGATTATACAATCACCTACTTGATTTTCCTGCCTAATTATAAAACTTGGTCTTATTACTGTTGCGTTTTCCAGGCTATATAAGTCAAATTAGTGTGTTAGAGACATTGGGGATTATGTATAAAGAGAAGTTTTGGAGTAACATTATAAATGAGGGTCAATCTCCATAGTAACCAATGGAATGTTGTTACTGATTTGCATCACTTTGCACCAGAATCGCTTTTTATAACATAAACCACAGTAGTGTTCCAACTGTTTAGATGCTGCAAATTAGCTGAGATGTTCCAGGCAAAAGAAATTCCCCCTAAAAGAAGTCCAGGGAAATGTGTTTTTTTGGTTTTCTTTTTAAAAAGGCACATTTTTTAATTTGCACTCCTGATTTCATCCACACTCCCTAAATATTTAATGTTTGACTTGCCTACAAAATACTCGAGTAGCAGGATAAACAAAAGCATACATTTATGTAAAAATAAAAAATAATCTGACCCCGTTTTTTTAATATAGAGCTAAAAAGCAAAAAAATCGGTAAAATCGTAAACATAGGTAATCATGATAATTTTCTCTGACTCTGTTTATGTCTGTATATATATATATATATATATATATATAATATATATATATACAGACATAAACATATATATATATATACATACATATATAATCCAGTTAGATATATTAACATTAGTGCTAGGAAAACATTTTCTGAGGATGTGAACATAACTGTTACGGCGTCCTTTCTGGAATGCTAGGATGTTACATAAATTGTCCATCAAGATTAGGAATATTCGAATACTGCCCACATATGGTAAAATATATATACACTAATTGATATTGTATAGGGGTATAGAATGATGAAGGTGTGTTCCTCCTACATCATATTAAGAATAAAGAGTAAAGCTCTTTTGTTACTACAATCTATCATCCATCCATTAGTGCTGTGTGTGTACTAAAAAGAAATAAACCTAAAATACATAGAAGTTGTCTGAACTTTGGTCAGAGATATTTACATAAGAATACACTTAAGAATACAATCCAGAACTATCTATGGCAAAGTGTCATTTCATTTGGTTCTATTTCATGATCATATCTCTTTAGAGGTCTCACAGAACATGCATCTACTGTCTACTGTAGATCTTTATGGTGTACCAGTTACCATACTTTTTTTTCTCAAAACCTTGTTCTAAGTATTTTTGAAACAGTTTGGGAATAATAAGATAATTAACAACTGTCCTACCTTCCTGAACAGCCTGGAAAGGATTGTTCCCATCTACAAATGTGACAGAAAATGTGATTTTTTCTGTCTGCAGGATATCTTCATTGAGATTAAGGTCAGCCACCGCCATGCGAAAAACTTCATCATCTCTCTTGGCAGATTCATCAAAAATTGCCCCTGGAAAGGGAGAAAAATATTTATTAAAGATAAGTGGCACACAGAAGTGTTGAAAAAAGCATCAGCAAACAGCTGTCACAACGGTTAAAGGCGCTGTCAAGATGAGAGTTTGTTGCTGGTAGGAAAAGGAAGAGAAGACTTTTGAAGAATTTGTTCACATATGAAACTATACCTATATATAGATAGATCATGAATGTAAACATGTCTGACTATGTCCATGTGGTTTTGAAAATGATTCAGCAGATCCTATCAGAGAACAAGCAACAACATAATTAGGTATGGCCACTATGTTACAATTAATTGTAGTCTACTTTAGCATATGACTGGTATTTAACCCCTTAAGGACAATGGGCGGTCCCTAAACCCATTGAAAACAATGCATTTTGAGCCCGTACATGTAATGACTTTGTCATTAAGGGGTTAAAAGATACTTGAGATGTGGATCACACATTATGAACTTCTGATTCTCAGTAGTGACAGCATTTGTTTCTACACTCTATAGACATAAGTGAAGCATGCATGACTCCATGAAGGACAGACTACAAGATGAAGAACTATACAAAATGCCTGACCTATGAAGCATATCACAGCTGCTACTGCTTGCTCCGCAACATTTACAATATACTTTATAATATATGACCAAATATCTCATTTTTTTTTTACATATGTCAAGCAAATGCTGGTTAAATATAATAGATACCGTTTATTACAAAAAATGGGTTAACACAATTTTAGGACAATAAATCACATTAATTCATCAATTCCAGAATAAAGATCTGCGCTTTTTTACATTTTTTAGCAAGTTTGCCCAAATATGACCCCATTTTCGTGTTCAGTATATCCACATAAATAATATGTACATATGTATTATAGATCTTGTCCATTCATATAAAACATTAACATTTGCAAAGGGACAACATGGTTTTTAAAAATGTCTTAGGTGATTAAGTCACCTTTTTAAAACATTTTATTAAAAGTGAGAAAAGACAGAAAAAAATGATTGATGTCAATGGCAGTCTTCCTTTTCTGCTTTGGTACAGTTAAATTTTAAATATACCTTCATTTTGTCCTAGAGACAGATGTATGTAAACATCACATGATAATGGAACCATTTTCCTAGCATTGGCTGCTCAGTACCATTCATCTAGAGATCACTTCCACTCCATATAAACCTATTACTTCTTGTTTTTTAAACATCAGCATAGCTATGTGCAAATAAAATGAAATACTAATACAGATAATGATCTCTTGTTACAAAAAAGAAAATCTATAGGTGTTATGTATATATCCTCCCTGAAACCAAATCCGCAGGCTTCCCTGCTGTCAGGGGCGTAACTAGAAACCTCAGGGCCCCGGTGCGAGAATCTGTTAAGGGGCCCCCCCACCTCCCGTCTCTACCCTTTCTCACAATTCCCCTCTTCCTCCCTAACCCCCCTTTCTCACAAATCTCCCCTCTCCCCTAACCCAATCCTTCTCACAATCTTCCCTCTCCCTCCTAACCCCCTTTCTCAACAATCTCCCCTCTCCATCACTAACCCTTTCTACAATCTCCCTCTCCCTCCCTAACCCCTTCTCACAATCTCGCTCTCCTCCCTAACCCTCTCACAATCTGCCCCTCCCTCCCTAAACCCCCTTACATAACAATCTCCCTCCTCTCCCCCTCCTCACAATCTACCCTCCCTACCCCCTCCCTCACAATCTACCCTCCCTACCCCCCTCCTCACAATCTATCCCTCCCTACCCCCCTCCTCACAATCTACCCTCTCACCCCCTTCCCCGGTCACTTACCTTCAACTGTTGGGAGCCGCCGAAGCCGCTGCCGCTGCCCAGAGTGCAGCGTGAGGAGTTTGTCTCGGGTGCCGGCGCTTCATTGCTGAGCGCCGGCATATGACGTCATATGCCGGCGCTCTGCGTGAAGCGCCGGCACCCGAGACAAACTCCTCACGCTGCACTCTGGGCAGCGGCGGCGGCGAGCAGAGGAGTCCCGGACTTCTGTCAGTCAGGGGGGCCCAAGAGTTGCCGAGCGGTCGTTTTCACCGCTTGACACCCCTTGGGCCCCCCTGACTGGCAAAACTCCAGGGCCCGGTCGCAGTCGCGACCCCTGCGACCCCGGTAGTTCCGCCACTGCCTGCTGTCACCATCTTGCCACAGCCACCTTGCTAGAAGAAAAGCCTGAAAGTTTATTAAGTTATGTTCTGTTTTACTATGTGTTTTTCCTATATACATGCCATATACTGTATATGTATATCTTGAGATCATTTTTTCACCTAATGTCTTCATTAGTCCATTAGTGGTGATAGGGCCATTGTGCCTCTTTCCTGGGCTTTGTCTTAAGGCTGTCCAGTACAGCAGACATTTGCCCTAAAGGGCCTGATGGACAGGATCTTTAGGGCCCTGCGGTAACCATATATGTGCTTTTTTCTTATGTACTTGTACCCTATATTAATATTGTAGAGCTCTGTGGAATATTTGGTGCTTACTAATCATAATAATGATACATTCTGGTGCAAAGCTGTAATAATCGGCAATGTAACATTGATTGCTTTGTTGATTGCATTTACCAGTTTGCTCCAGAATTGCTCTTCAAACCTAATCTCACATTTGCTAGTGAAGGAACGCTGATTGTCTGTCGGGTTCACTACAACCAGTGTCTATATTGCACCGATACTAAAGTAGTAGAAGTAGTTGTTGTAGTAACCTGTAGCCCCTATACTAAATATATAGTTGCTAAAAGGAGGGTACATGAATAAACACATACCAATAAACATACATTTATACATATATATGTTGATTTTTGCATACTGACTTCTTACATAATGTAGCTCACGGATTGTCAAGTTTTCATATGTTTTATCAAATGGAATACCGAGCAAGAATTCAGTTGTTACACACCGGCTCTACATTGTAACATCAAAGTGCTAGTTTTGAAAGAACACTTATGATTGCTAAAATAAAATGCTTTCTTCAAGAATTTTCATAACTATTTTATTACTGAGGTTCTTTTTATGTTATTTACCAGCTATGTGTTTTCTTCTGTAAAGAGGCCTAAGAGTTTTCTTTCCTGTTGTAAATATTAGCTATAACATTTCCAAATCCTGTCCACAAAATAAAAAATACAGAATCAAATTATATGGTTTATATGGCAGTCCTCCAAAATAAAGCATAAATACATTTAAGATTAGCAATGCTTGGATGATATGCAACTCTTACAATCGCATGGTTATCTTTAAAACAGGGCAAAAGGGGCAGCTGCCCAGCTCCACAGAAGTTGCCCATTGGGCCCTTTACCAACCCCACTGTATAAGCAAACAATCTGGTGGCACTATTGCCGGGTGACTACATGGGCTAGCTGGGGAGATATGTGATAAATAGCATTGTAGCAATTAAAGGGAAAAAAATCATAATTCATACATCATACTCAAGCTTCACATTTATTCCAGGAGCTATGATGTCAAAATCTGAGCAGACATAAATCTCTTTTCACTCTTTTTTTTCTTCCTTCTCTTTAAATACTGTTAGTTAGCATCAGGTATAACCCTGACTGGTTGGATGGGAAGTGATGATTGACAAGGGTCCCACTATAGTTAATAGCAGTCCTGTATGGGAAAAAAAAAACTTTGATAAGGGAACTGAAAGCACAGGCACCCTTAGTTGCACTGATCTATATCTCAATGCCTTCCTGCAAGATTCTGGGATCATGTGTGGTACATTGTGGGTCTATCCTAAATATTTCCTCTTTACTTTTTGCTATTTAAAATGTTGACCAGCCTAGATAAAATTTAATGTGCACATAAATTTTAAAAAAAAGTTTCTATTTCCTATTAAATCTGTCATTTATATGCGTTTATGAAAGGTATCCCATACATAGCCCTGTATGCTGCATTGTATACTGAAAGTATGACATTGTAGATGTCTTTATACATATTGTATAAGCTTTATATATTATTATACTTTGCACACTACTATCATGTGACCTGTGTGTGATTGTGTGTTTATGTTGCAAAGTTACAGAATTGCTTAATCTGATTTTACACACACACACACACACACACACACACACACACACACACACACACATATTATATATATATATATATATATATATATATATGTGAAAAAGAAAGTACACCTTCTTTGAATTCTATGGTTTTACATATCAGGACCTAATAACAACCATGTGTTCCTCAGCAGGTCTAAAAATTAATTTCTTTACAACGTTGCTTTTAAATACATAATTAGTATTTCATGCTACTTCCCTTCCAACTTCAGGACATCCACACAAAACTCACTTGATGCATTCATGCAATTATCCACTCAATGGACAATGAAATAGACACATGTATTTCAAGCGCACAACAAAAAAAACTGTTTGATGGAGTGAAGTTACATTTAAGAACAAAAAATCGACTCAAGATAAAAATAAGAAAGCCAAATCAAAATAATACTTTTGCTCAGTTCAAATGTTTTCCTTCAGCGGAGTTTACGTAATGAAATACAATTAGTGTATATTCTGAGAATGCAATACAAACAGTATTCATTTTGGTTCAACCACTGTAAACACAGCCTTCAATATGTTCCCAAGGCTAAGCCAGATTATAGACATAGTAGATCAAGACCTTTAAAGACTATGAAAGATTAATAGGATAGAAAAATGACAAGTGGGTAAACTGCCAAGGTTTTGGGCTACACTTAGCTGAAAAAAGAAGGTAATTGTAACCTACAGGGAATATCTGTCAAGGCGATGAATAGCAGGAATTCAAAAAAACACAACAAAAAAAAGTAGCAAAGGCTGTTTTTTTGTATCAAACAAATTTATCATACTAATCTGTTTAATCCGCCGGTTCCTGAGACAAAAAAAAATATTTCAAGATAGCCCTGGGTTAAAAACATTATTGAGAATAAAGAGAGGTATCAATTACATTTGGGATGCAGGTTATGAAAGTTGTAGACAATATCTCGATGGAAACTATTTTACCCAGTTAGGTGATATCTCTCAACTGGCTAAAGAGAGCTCGCTTATATATCAATCACTGAAATCAAATGAGCTTTTACTCATTTCACATTTCCAAACAAACTGATCATATTTTCTAAATTCAGTTAATGAAAGCTCATATTTCACTGTGCCAGACTAACCTTCTATAATATAAATCTGGCAACCCTAGCCCTTCAGTGTTTATAATGGGCTAGAAAAGCAACACTTACAATTTATCCATATGGCAAGCCAATTTGGTAACCATAAATAGTTATCAATTCTTCTCATTATACCCAAGAGAAGACAACCATTGTATTCCCTAGCACATCCAATGTATTCAAATCATATGTTGCATTTTATAGACTTGTAAAAGATACATATTTAATGTGCTTGATCCGTACACACAGTTTTATTAATACTTATTCTTAAATTTCTAGAAACCAAACTCTCGGCCTTATGACCATGGTTTTAGGTCCACAACTCCCAAAGTGCTCACTTAGCAATGTCCAATAAAACTAATGGGTCTATGGATGGCAGGAGATATAGTTCCACCGCAGCTGGATCTAAGCATATAGAGCTGGCAAAGCTGGACAGCGAAGCAACATGAGCCACACTATGGTTGAGTTGCATCTCAGGCATGGCTTGCAAAGCCTGAAGGGGCTATATGTGAGCCAGGCTTCCCTTTCTGAATACGGAAACCTCTCCTGACCAACACAAACAAGAAAGAACCATTGAACCGTCCTCCCTGTTTTACAAATAGAACCAAGCCAGGTTCTAGCTCTACACATAAAGATAACTCTACATATAAAGATTAACATGTTTTTTGTGAATAACTCTTGATTTGGGGCTCCCACTGGTAAACAATCCAGCAATTACAAAGGTTATGACTTATGTTGAACCAAGTATCTTCAAAACCAATACAATTACCAAAACAAATTTATTGTACTACAAGCTGGCACGGCAACATTCTATTTTTACATTAAATTCATAGTTTGCTGTAATATTATTTTATTCATGATTCCATAGTACTATTATAATAGGTGGAAGTAGTAATTAAAAAGTGACGTTAAAATTGTCAATATAAAAAAATGAACGCAGGAGGAGAAGAATAGACTCCTGCCCTAGCAAGTTTACAACCCATTAGGAGGTTGAGAGGGAATGAGACAGAATGTACAGGATTGCTTTGACTAGGATGACTTGTAGCAAATAAGTCGGTAGTGTGGAGATCTTGAAAGTTGGAAGAACTGATGGTTTAGTTTCAGAAATAACATGGCTGGTATCAGGAAAAGAGTTTATTTGTTTTTCTGAACAGGTAGGTTTTTAGATAAAGCTTGATTTAATGCGTTCAGGAGTGGGTCAGGTGCAAAGTGAGCAGAAGGTAAAGCATGAAATAAAAAAGAGATGGAGGCAGTTGATGCAGATGAAATAAAAAACAAATGGAGGCAGTTGATGCAGATACGTTATATGTATAGCAGCTTGGAGAGAAGCATGATAACCAGTTATAGATGTGTAGACAGTGATGTATCCTGGCCTAGGCTGACTAGAGGATAGATCTCCCTCACTGTTTATCAAACCTTCTGGTCTCCCGCCGCACAATGGGCCGTGTGTTGGTGTTCTAAACCGTTGCTTGGCAACAGTTCCTTTTAATAAGAAGATGGGTCTAAAATGTGAAATTGCCTAAAAAAGGTAACCTATGCATTTCCTTAGACAGGCAGCTAACAACTTCTTCACTGTACTAGAGCACAGAAGAATGAGTAAATCATTTTACAATAGTAAAATGGGGTTGGAGACAAATGCTATCCAATGATAGGCTTTGATGTCATATGCAAGCGCTATGCACTAGAGAGACCAACTGGAGGAGCTGCCTGAGGTAAATATGTTTCTGTCAATAATAGTAAATAGATAGACATACAGATACAAAAAATATAGTAATCACCTGTCCATCAGTTTAAGAAACAATCCAAACGAAAAACTGGTTAAAAGTTTCAGTTTGCATGTAGAGACAATTAAAGTTATAATTTCTACTAATCACATTCTGTTTTTATAATTACAGGTACGAATCACAAGGATATTCAAGTATCTGATATCATACATTTTGAAGATGTTAAAATGAAGGCATAGCCTTGAAAGTTAAAATATAATGACTACAAAATTGTAGGAGATTATTCCCATATTGCCGAAGATACCTACTTGGCATGACAATCATGAGTTCACCATGCTCCCGCTCTTTCAAAGGACTTCTGAGATCAACAAGAGATTTCAGTCAACTCTAACACTGCACTGGGAAATATTTTTTATTAAAATTAATTAGCTTTGCGATTCTGGTATATCACCAGTTTAAACATTCAGGTTAGCTTGACATGATGGATTGCTTGGCAGTGTTACAAATGGGAATAACAGTATGCTCACAATAAATAATAGGTCTGAACAAGGAAAATACAAATGAAGCAAAATTCTAGGAATCACATTTTCTCCGAGTAAAAGTATAACAGGTTTAAACTGGGCAACTTAATTAAATAGAAGTAATTAAAATGCTAAGGAGTTCTTGGCTGCAAAACAGGCCAGTTGTAGAATGTCATAAAACAACGCCAGCTTATTTTTGTGCAAAATTTCTCTCTGGTGGAAGGTTATTTTGTCATTGAATTTGTGCAGGTTGCATGTGGTTTTATGTTTTTTTTACTTTTTTAATACCCATTCGTTTGAAATATAATAATAAACTTAACGCTGAAAAAATAATTTCATTCTGTACTTTATTATAAAATTGATCAATTCATTGTTTTGCACATCATTTATTAAAGCATACAATATTTGAGGTACATTTTCAGGACGTGCAAGAATAGACAGCAACTGCATACACATCACAATCCTGATAAAATCAAATCAATCCTGGTTATTCTTTCAGCCAAACAAAAAAAAAAGGATTTTGTTGAAAAATGCAAATGTATTGTATTTTACGTTTATGTTGGGTCTGTGGGTATTATGTTGCATACATTTTATCTTCTCTGTAATCTTTTATGATGCTGTCTTAGTGCTGTTCTGGGTATGTATTTCTTTTGTATATTGAGGTTACTATGGTTACAGGAGCACATCTCTTTGGGTGACTGCACTTCTGGGTTTTAGTGTTAGTTTGTAGTCCATATTTTCCACGTTCTGTTTTCTGTTTTGGTGGCTTTGAATTTCAATTACGGATGGTACTGTATATATGTGTGTGTGTGTACTTTTTTTGTAATACAATCTACTTGCGTTATACTCTTGGTGCACTAATCTTACTTGTTTTTATTTTATTTTAGTTTGAATAAGGGGAGCCAATACAGTTTAGTGTACATCTCCAAAATCCATGCAGATGTCTCACCTTTACCAAATACTACATGTAACAGATTCAGACACTAAATAAACCCATCTGTGTTTTCAGAGGAAAATAAGCAAAATATAGGTAATTAGAGCCTTGCCGCCCTGTTCTCAGGAGTTTCATGATTATTGGTCTCATTATCCTAACTCTGCTCTGTTGTTAGGTCACTGATTGTTGTTGGTTGGTTGTGAGGGTGGTGATGGGAAGGGAAGGAAGATCAGGATTGTTCAGAAGTTTGTCAGATAATGCTACTTTAACACAACTATCTAGGATCTCATAAGGTGAAACGTAAGGACCTCTGGAATGATTTCTCCAAGACCATGTTTGACTATATATCTACAAGTGTATCTTTATAGCACATTTATATATATATGTAGTGCAGTCTTTTTACTAGTTGATGTGTTATTGAAATATATGTATGGAACAGGACTGGTGGCCCATTGACTGCATAAATAAAATAAAATATGATCACAAGATGGAAGAGTTTGGTTAGATGTATGTGGTATAATCAACAAGAATGCATTATAGGCAAAATGTACATGTACTTGTGTGTATATTTGATCAATGTATCTTTTACTGAATCATGTGTTGACCATTAGATTGCAGGTGCATTAGAAAAGATGGTCCAAGTGTCTAGCACATTATTAATCTGTGTCGACATAAGTCCATAAAGTTCAGCAATAGCAATGAATGCAGAAAGCAGCATATGTTTAGGTAATGTAATAAACTAGAGATAAAAAGTACTGAATGGCTTAGTGCCATATATGTGAACTTTCAGGCTCTGGCTATCCAGATATGGAGGAAATTTGTTAGTGGTGGAACTGATGAAATATGCGGAGGAAGGACTCATCATGAGTGCGGGGCCAGCCCCAAACTCCTTAAATTTGTATGGGGAAGGAAGGTTAATTGTTCGGGGAGTGGTCATGAGAAAGAGAACCAAAGAAGCGGCTCTTAACCTGGAGTCTCTGGGCGAAACCTAGAGACTTCCCAGGTATTCTTAGTACTCAGCATGTCCATAATGCTAAAATAGGTAAGCTCTTTTGCTTACTGTTCTAATAGAGTGGCAAAGTTGTTTATAAATGTGTCATCAAAAAAATAAACAGAAAGGGGAGCGCACAACCTAAGAAGCCTAAAAGGCATACACATTCAGATTCATGGGTTGCTACTACAAAAATAATGATCCATAAAGCAAAGCAATAATTCATTCCAATCCATTCACAAAACACATATTTAAGGCATACATACTGGGGGTTCCATCACACTATGACCATATATTGCTTAGCCTACAACTTGGGGTACTTTGAAGGTAGTGGTAGACTAGGCTTTAAATGGCACAATATATCCATATAGTGTGACGGAATACCCAATATGCATGCCTGAAGTGTAATACTTGGATATGCACTGAATACTTGCTTTGTTTGTGCCTTACAAGATGGACTAATAGGGGTTCCATTCAAAACCTCTTCAATGTACAAAAGTTAGTTAACTCTAACATAGCTACTTTTAGGTGAATATAGTCGCCTAGTACATGTGCATGTCATTAAAACAAGGGTACTATTTTTCCCTCGTTCAGTCTTTCCTTCTTCTCCTCTTTTTCTCCCACCATTTCTACTCTCATCATATATAAAACATTTCGCACATGAGAAGTAACAAAAAAGCAAATATTGAATATCATAAGAGTTTTTCAGATACGGTAAATGCACCTGAAAGATAAAGAAGAACAAATCTTTCCAGCTCTCTGAGCTTTAATTAGAGAACTACTTTTGAGAATTCAGCAGTTTCTTACTCTGCATATAATAAATGATGTACCTTTTGAGTGGATGAAACATGACTTTATTGCAGCAGAACGCATACAACTTTCCTTGGCATTATTTATCACTGTCGGAGGAAACAGTAATGGTATGATTTTAGTCAGATGTCTTCAAACAGGTTAATATCCCTCACCATAGTCAAATTAAATGAATGCTGCTATTTCTTATACTTATATACTTTAAAAAACCTATTTACTGCAAATCTTCACAGACCTTCAGGTAATCTTTAAAATGGCTTACATCATGTCACAGGCAGAATGTTTTATAATGAGTGTTGGCTGCTTCTCCATTTATTGTTATCAGGAAATAGTTTGAGTACCTTTTTATAGGAAGATACAACTTTATATGTGTATGTATTCATTTACATGCTGTAGGGTAAACTTTGAAAGTGTGGTTAACTAAAACTATGGTGTGGCCACACTAACAAGAGAACATGGCAAATAATGCCATTTTATTTCCTTGTCATTTTTGATTTATATTGTCTGCAATCCACACAATGCAATAACTTCTATGTAAACAACATTGAGCAAAACCACACAAAGATACTGAAAATTTGAAAACACAGATGCTGACTACTGCTGGAATGCCAGGCTAAAACATGAAAAAACAAAAATAATATTCTTTATTTGTATGCAAGTTTGGATAAATGTGTACCCCATGGTAATCGACGCTTCAAATGTGCATCTAGTACTTTAATATCCATTCTTCTTTAGTAGTAGTAGTGTTGGGGACATTGTCCCTTTAATAAAGTTAATATGACAAATGCAACAGAATTCTTGTCTAGCCTTCATTTCAGACACAATTAAATGGATTAACATTAGTACAAAACAAGACAAAGCGTCCCATAAGCTTTCAAATGTTGGCATTAGCTTTTGCTTGTGAACTTCACTGTATTTTATGTACAGGATGAAAATATTGTTCTTGTTGTTATGGAAAAAAAAACAATGAGGTAACTAAAAGATCTATTTTTATATATCCATGCTTTACTCTACTTTTCTGTATTTTATTCTTAAATTCTCTTTATTCTGATGATTCAGTTCTTTTTATTAAAGGACAAATTGAATATGTCACATCTGCTAAGATATATGACCACAGAACGCAAGTGAAGACAATTTTAGATGCAATTCATGTTGTTTTTTAATTAATTAACTAACCATATGCTTGGAGATATGACCACTTATGTTAAATGTGCAACAGATTTTTATGAAACGCACAGTAAAATACATATTAATGTTCCAGATCAGTGCTTGTCAAAGAGAAGTTCCATAGCTGTAAATTTAAAAGGAACAAAGAGGTGTTCTTGCATATGGATGGAGTGATTTTGTAGAACCTCCACTGTCTACTCCCCCCACTGCCAATTGTCCATGCAGGAGATGTGTTTGGCTGAACACCTACTAGCTTGCCAAGTGTCAACTTTTTTATTAACAAACAAGCAATGACTGCAGGGTATGTGGGGAATTTGTAGGGCAGCAGATTGAGATTCCTCCTACCTGCTGCAGGTTGTCACCTCCCTCTGTGCAACAATGAAGGGAATGAGTATGGGATGCTCCACAGACTTATCCCGGTCTCCTCCCGTTAATGACATACTATCGGGGGCTAGGGAAACCCCCCCAGTGGCTGTAGTGCACGTGTGCTGGCTGAGTGCAGTGCGTGCGCTGCTTGCCCTGCCACGAAGAGTCCCACATTTAGGGCATGCTGTCCGAGGTAGTTACACTCTGCGCAGAGAAGGTCTCAGGACCTGACACAGCCACTTTAGCTTTCTGTCTCAGGATATATAAAGCATTTTTATAAAAAGAAATAGTGGTACTACTCAGTTTCAAGAAACACTATATATCCCTGGTGAAGTTATAATTGGTAATTTATGTAGTTTTCAAAAAGATGGAGGTGCCTCATCCTACAGGATCAAAATAGTTTAGAAAGGGCCCTTCTTATCTGGACCTCACAGGTGAGCATGATTTTATAATTGTGTGTGTGTATGAGCATGGATGTGTAATTGTGTGTGTGTGTGTGAGCATGGATGTCTCTGTGTGTGAGCATGGATGTCTAACTGTGTATGTGTGTGAGCATGGATGTGTAATTGTGTATGTGTGAGTATGGGTGTGTGTAATCAGTGTGTTTACATATGTGTGCCAGAGTGTATGGGGGGCAAGGGGATTAGTTGTTTGGGGGGTGTTTCAGAAATAACATAACAAAACAAATACCTAAATGCCACTTAGGCATGTATGAATTTTGTCTGCAAAATCATGGCTTTTTCCCCCCAAATTTTCAATTATTTTTAGATTTTTATGTTCTAAACGATGTCTTATCTATATATGTGTTTATTTTTTTCCGTTGTCCTAAATAAAAGAATATGTCATTTGTGTGGTTACACTAAATAAGAGAGGGGGAAATATGTTTAAAAACAAGATGCAAAACATCTTTAACATAAAAGCATATTGCTGGCATGTTTCGTTTTTTCCTGTTTTAACGCTTATTGTTATTCCCTTGGTTTTTATTGGCAGTACAGGAATGCTTTAACTGGATACTTGCTTGCATCTCAGTCTGTGTCAAAGCTTTAATGCATGCTAATTCTAGATGACTGGTGCATTCCAGACGTTACTGCATTTCTAGCTATTGTGCTGTGTGATTACCCTTTTCATCCTGCAAATTCCCAAACCGTTCTCTCTGTTCCCTACACTTTAGGGATTATATTCTAGTAACCCTGAGTATTCTTCTCTGTATATGTTCCAAGCAATTTAACCGACACATCATATTGGTGGGGAACAATCATAATGTTGGCATCTTAAATTCAAAGCATAACTTCTTCACAATTGCTAAAACAAGATGTTTTTATGGCTAAAATTCAGCCTTCAAGCTATACTCTCACATGAGCTAAACTAAGTTTACTTGTGAGCTCCAGACCTGTTCACTCACTGTAAAACATACGTTTTGGCCATATGACAAGACTTGGGAGCAGCGATATAAATGTTAATGCTGTTATTGCATGACATAAGTAGCAAACAAGGTGAATATACGAGGTGCATTATAAATAGTTACTTGACTCTTTTATCTTCAAAGATATTTCATCTTGTTAACATGTATATCATTGTTATTGTGTATAAAGGCAGATGCTAAAATACTGCTCCCATGGGATCAATATTTAGCTGAACAACTTGGCTTAACAATGTAGTAAGTTTCCAATTGACACAGATAGTTTAAAGCATGGTGTCATGTTAGCTGCTGAAAAACAGTAAAAAAGTAGACTTACAATTTCACCATCTGTTAGCTGAGAGTTTAATTGCAAGCTTTCAAGACCAAGTTGCTTATTCCCTTCCTGATGCCCGAGTAAGGTACCGTGCAACTTGGTCTTAAAGGCTTGCAATCAGACTTTCAGCTAATAAATGGTATTATTTTAACTCTCTTTTTTCCAGTTGATATAGAAACAGCAATGACATTCATTGTACTCACATTGTAGAAAATTGGAAATATTTGCTATATTCATGTTAAAAGTCAGAAAATCTCATTTGTGTATTTTAATTCAGCAAAAGGTCAGCGAAAATCATTAGCTGAAAATCATTTTTCCAAATCTCAATGTGCAAAGGTTTTGTTGAAGGTTATCAGTTCCCTTGCTTGTTAATGCAATTAAATGTGATGCCTGCATTTTCATGGCAAGTTAGAGGCATGTAGATTTAATGTAATGACAAGCACCTCGGTTTTTGTAACATTTACAGAAAATTTGAGGCCGTTCAAAATTAAATAGTCAGTATTAACTAAGATCTAGTCGAATTTCAGGATAATCCAGGCAGCATAACCCCTTGTTGATTAATTAACAGTTTCATCCCAATGAGAATAGGATATACAGTATGTAATGAATAAAAGACTTTTCTCTTTGAGTGGCAACACTGTATAATTAATTGCAGGAACATGAAGCTGGTATTAAAAGGGTAAAAACGGAAAATACCATAATATCATAGTTGGCTTAGTAACATATGCCAGGGCCACATAGTTTGCATTTGATGGCTGGTGAACAAATTAATCAGATATATACCATTCAGATGAAGTCAAACTATCTAAAACAGAAGGGCATAAACCACTGATCAACAACTAACAAAAGAATAGCTCTTTCAATGACATATCTCTGTACAGTACGTATGTGCAGCTGCCTTTATACACATAATAGGTAATTCGGATTTATTGTGCATCATGTAATGTAGCAGATGGAAGAAAGTGAAGTATGACTGGGTACCATTGTTTCTGAATATATGTTTTTTTCCCCCACTACATTTAGCCTCCAATGTGTTATTGGATAGGGGGTACAGACTTTACGCTTATACTGTAATCACCATGGGGCAGGGAACGCTCTTTGTAATGTATTTCCACCTATTGTACCCCAACCTAAAGGTCTGCAGATTACCTTACTTATACTGTAACCTGCAAAGCACTTTGCAAATCCATTAGTGCTCAATAAATAAAAATGCAAAAAACTTACTAGCAACCAATGAGTTCATTAATCCTCTGACTTGTGTATATTTGCCAATAGTAAAGCTGGACATTTTGTCCAATTCTGAACACAAGCACCTAAATATATCTTTAATACGATGTAAAGATAAAACCAAAAAAAACATGCCTCAAAGTTGTCAGCTGCTGTCCATTGACAGAGGAAAACCTACAAATATCAGTTGCATGATTGAATTATATGTGAAATCTGATTAGTGGACATATCAAGTGACTGGATGTATTAAACTTAAATTATAATTAGCACCGATCTGTAAAAAAAATATCTGTAATGATGGTAAACCAACACACATCTTGATAGAACACAGCCCTGTCTGAATCTATATTTACTTGCAAAAATGTGCAGAGCTCAATAAAGAAATACAACATCCATGATGCTCCATGATCTACCTAGAAGTAATTATAAGAAATGCTCTATCTATTCCATTACTTGCAACTGCATTATACCTTCTTTAATAGGATCTCTTTGCTCAAATAGTATTGCTATAAATACTCCTTTGGTTACCAAATAGCTCCAAATTAAACCTGTATCACACAATGTATATATATTAATATCTGTACTTTAAGTCATTTAGCTTCAAGTAGCCTTAAGGTAACAGGGATGCATTTTTAAGCCAAAATGTACCTTGTCACACAATTCTGGGCTGTGACTTTGCATTGCATTGGTTTAGGTCAGAGCCGGCCTTAGGTGTTCTGGCGCCCTGTGCGGACTACTCCTCTGGCGCCCGGCGCCCCGTCCCCCATCCCAAAAAAGGAATAAAAACTTGTAACAAAACTCCCCTTTCTCACTATCTATCCCCCTGTATCACTATCTACCACCTCTGCCCCTTCCCCTTACTTACCTTGTTGAGTCCTGCAGTGGGAGCGGGAGGCGTCCGTCTTCCCGTGGTGCGCGCTTCACAGCTGAGCGCCGGAACAGCAATCACATTCCTATCATGCCCAGGCATATCCAGATTCCAGGATGTACTCGCAGACTTGGCATGATAGGAGTATGATTGCCCTATCTACCCCTTCTCACTCCCTTCTGCCCTATCTACCCCTTCTCCCTCCCTTCTCCCCTATCCACCCCTTCTCACTCCCTTCTCCCTATCTACCCCCTTTCCCCTGTCTCACTCCCTTCTCCCTATTTACCCCCTCCTAACTATCTACCCTCTCCCTCTTTGAAGTTCACTTACCTTTCAGGAGTCCTGCGGTGGGGGTGCAAGGCCTCTGCCTCCCAGCTCTGCCACTGTATGGAACAGTATAGAGTGATGGGAGTTATGATGTACTTTTTGAGCATAATTAGATC
>VKOC01004281.1:0-26399 GCA_009364415.1 Spea multiplicata
AGTGATTAGAGAGCAGGGAAGCCGAGGTCTGAGGTGCCAGACCTCGGGCTTCCCTGCTCCCTCATCACTACGCGCCGGCAATCGATGCCGAGCGCCGGGACATGACGGCATCCCTGCGCTCGGCATCAATAGCCGGCGCCTAGTTATTAGAGAGCAGGGAAGCCGAGGTCTGAAGTGCCAGACCTCGGGCTTCCCTGCTCCCTCATCACTACGCGCCGGCAATTGATGCCGGGTGCCGGGACTTGACGGCATCCCTGCGCTCGGCATCAATAGCCGGCGCGTAGTGATTAGAGAGATTGATGGCTTCGTGGGAACCTCCGGCTTGGTAAGTACCCGGCGTATAAGACGACCCCCCACTTTTAAGAAGATTTTTTGGGGTTAAAAAGTCGACTTATACGCCGGAATATACGGTATTTATTTAATAGTTAAGGGTTTATTATCTTAAGTTTGGGCTTGTAGGTGAGTTTGCAGAACAGTTTTCATGCATGTGTGATGAGCCAACGATAGTAGGGAGCTTCTCTTGCAAGAATAGGTAAGTTCTCCCTGCATAATGCATTGGAAAATCAGTAAGATTTGTCGAACGTCGCCTAACCAATTGAATTAACATTGCGCAGGGCCCCTGGCCAAGAATATATTCTGCAAACTCCCGCCATAGGGAATAAACCCATTTTAGTTCCAAGGGTATTACGCAAAACTTTGAACGCCTCCAACACAAATACTATTGCTGCCACTTTCTAGATGCTTGGATGTAGAATGTTAATTTACTTAATATGTGTTTCTGTTTGTAGGTTGGGATCTGGGAACATGGAGATCTGCGCATGAAGTACCCAGTATGGTCTCGTTATGGGAAGTTTCTACAGCCTGTCGATGACGACCAGCATCTAACGGTGGCTACGTTGGAGGAGCGCCCTTTTGTCATTGTTGAAGGTGTTGACCCAGCAACTGGAACTTGCATCCGAGACTCTGTGCCTTGCCGCAAACAGCTTAACAAGACTGACAAGTAAAGCCTACATACATAATTACCTTACTTGTTATTAAGACTAACCTTACTGTTGTTCTGGGTTCTTACTGTGTCTACTCAAGAAGTTTCCAGATTTTGAATGTTCCCTCTTAAATTTAAATGTCCACTCGAACCCATTTATATGTATTATCACCATTCATGTTCCATATTGTATGCTTATACATGGATTGTAACAGGGATATTTTGCCATTCCCTTCTGCTGTAAGTACAGAAATTTTTTCAATAAAAAAATTTCATAAAATTCAAGCTTCTCAAACTGAGCTTTTATGGATGTTAATGAAAAGTCAGATCAGGTACAAGTAGGTTCCTATTCTGGAAAAGACCACAATTTACCTTCATAATATCTAGTAAAATCTTCCCTTATTATGGTGATTCAACCTGATGTTTTTTCCAGGATAAACTCAAATTATCTTTTTTGTAATGCTTGGCTAAAAAGCAAACGTGGTCAGGTTGATACCTACATGGGCTAATTACAGTAGACCAAACACTTTAGAGGCTACTCAATGTAACTACCTCAGGCACACCTTAGTAGCCTCGGAACCTAGCAATCTAATGCAATTCAGATAACCAATGCAGGTATCACCGTTGCTAATTTTTTTTTTCATGGATAACCCAATATAACTGTATATCCCTGGTAATAATTAGCCGAGTCAGTATCATGAATTATTTTACTACAACACAACCCATGGTTCCGTGAATAAGACCGCCTGGCCCATTTTGCACAAAATACACTAGAACCCACACAGAATAAATTGTTTTTACGATAATAACTTTATGGACAACATAGTTTCTTGTAATCTAGTAATCTTATATAAACAGATTTTAGGTTGTTCTGTAAAATTACTGCGCTAATCTGTTTCAGCACATTCCCTACTTAATTATTGTTATAGCGTTAACAGAAACTCATAGAATTTTGTGATCTTAATATTTCCTCATTGCTTAAAAGGCCTCACCATCATAAATAGCCACTCTACCTGTTTGTAGAATGCAAGGTTTTGCATTAAGAGGAGACATTTTCTAATCAAAGAATGGTAGTTTGTCTGTGTATCACCTCGCAATATACTGCATACACTTAAAAAGCAGCTGACGTACTATCGGAAATTTCATTTCACTAGGTGTTTTTCATTCATTTCTAATTATTTTTGTAATTTTTTTTTGCATATTTACATATTTATTGAGTTATTGGACTTGCATTTATCCCCTCCCCTTTCTGTCTATACTGAAAGCAGGAAGCATACTTACGTATGCTTTCTGAGCATGCTCAGTAGCACTTGCATTGAAGTCAGTGGAAGCTACACTTTCTTCTGCATTCAGAGGAGGAAAATGACGCTGAGGTCTAATTTTTATGCTCCAATATCTAAAGAAAGCATGCACAGCCATGCCGCTAAACGCAATGGAGCATCTGAATCATTTAGGGTAAAAGTGTTGTATTGTCTTACTCAATACAAGCAAGCAAACTGTCAAGTTTTGTTACCATATGTGATAATTCCCTGAAATCAAATCAAGCAATTATGTCATTTGGTACTAAAAACACTATCATTTCATTCATACATACAATGTAAAAATGTGTCAGGTGTTAAAATAACTCATCAAGTAAGATTTATGAAATTATGTTAGATCCATTTTATATATAGAAAAATATGTTCTTTATAGCAGACTGAGATTAATGTTAAAGGAACAGGCATGTTAATATTTTTTTTTATTACGGTTCGGGCACAATTAGAATTTGCTTCAATGTGTGGGTTTTGGATCAACAGCGAGGCTGAACTTGATGATGTCTTTTTTCAACCTAATTTACTATGTTATATTCAAAAACTTTTCCTCTGCCTCCCCATACAGTTTTAGATTCTAAATAGAATGCACCTTCAACTCTCTCCATCCTGAGTTAATATATTTTGGGTAGATGCTATTTTCAAGTCCTTCTCTTAAAACAGATGAAGTTGGTATCTGTCCAATAAGTACTTGCAACAATGTTGTTCTAAAGAAGAACATAATAGATACTTTCATGCCTGGGAACTCCCAGAGTGTAGTGCCGGTCCTCCGAGTGTAGTGCCGGTCCTCCGAGTGTAGTGCCGGTCCTCCGAGTCACAGAGCTCTGTTTCAGGACATGGAAGTGGTGCCTGTGCATGCTCACTCCTTGCCATATTCCCCTCCCAACAAATTTAAGCTATCTGGGCCTAGACCCCCTCACATGACTAGCCTTGCCCATATACGAGGCTAGCTCTGTCCCTCGCTAAGCCACCCCCCCCCCTTAAGAGTAGCCTGAATCAAGAAGTTCTCAGGTATGGATATTATAAGTCTAAAAAAACATGCAATTCAGCCCTTTTTTAAGTCGTACAAAATACATGCCCCAATAGTTAGTGGATTGTTCCATATCGCCTGTCCTTTATTCGCCTTAGATGCCACTGTACAATATAGCAGTTGCGTGACTTTAAGCAGTTCCTTGATACTGACATATATTCTACGCGCTCCCAGGGCTTTCATTGTTCTCTGTCTTCTGGACTTCTTCCTTAATTTCTCGTCTCGCTTTTGTTTTCCTTTCTGCTGGAGGGTCCTGTTTCGCTGTAGGAACATTAAGCACTAAGGACATTAAATATGCAATATTTAAAATTTATGGACGAGTCCTTCATGTACACGGACTTCGCTGAGGAGAACTGAGAAATGATTTAAGACGCAATATCGGCTGTATATTGGCGTACAAAGAAAAAGTGTATAGTTATGCCCGAGCTTTAGTGGCAAATTCATAGATGTAAACAAGGGAGATGTAATCTCTTTACTCGCTGCAATCTATCTGGCAAATTTTTATCTTTGCTATATAAAGCATAATTGTCTATAAAGCTGAAGACTGTTGTTATGCTTCTGTCCAGGTTCTGGCTAAAATATCAAAACAGGAATAATATATTGTATAATAAAATATATATAATATAGGGTGTATTCACTTAAAGGGACACTACAATGAGCATATGCACTCTAATGAATATGGTAGATGAGTGGTGCCTCCCTTGCAATTGCATGGAGGAGTTGTGCAGAATCCCGCATATGTAGTTGCCCCTAAATCCTCACTGTGCAGGAGATATAGCGCTGGCTTCATGCCACTGATTGGCTGCTTGAAACAGCCAATCTGTGGCATGAAACTTTAAAAAGTGCTTTAATATGCATTATTTGTTGAGACTCCTGCATGGGACACTGGAGGGTCCATTTTAACATCCCCATACTCCCTCGTCAAGTCTTTATAGTCTTCTAAGCTCAAAAGGTGGCAGAGATAAAAAAAAATGTTACTCCCAAAAGCCCTGCGTGAGGTTTACATGTGATGTACGGAATACAGTAAGTTAGGAAATGACTTGCACAAGGATGGAACTATGTTTGGCATAGTGGAAATAAATGCAGTGCCGGTCCTTGTTTTTGTTCATTGAATTGAAGAGAAAGTAAGTCTGTATGGAGATACATCAACAGATCTATGGCCGTTTCTGCTCCAGAGACCTGCCACTATTTTTCATAAATGACCTGTGATAGGGTGAGCCATCCATCCACATTTAGGAACCTCTAGCCTACCGTCTTATTCTGTTAAGAACCTTCCAAACCCATACATCCTCAACTTCTTCATCTTAGCTGAAGCTTTATGGTGTTGGCCTTATTTTTTCATATCCATTGAGCAGTAAAGTCTGAATAGTTTCCACCTAGCCAAGGCACATGTACCAAAGTGATACGTGTGCCTTCTTCTACGTCTTTACCAGGGGACTTTGTGGCTTTAGCATACGTTGTGTCCCTTAGGACCTACCTGCTAACCTCTCCTCTCCTGCTTATCTTTCTGAGATGGAACGCATGGATGCAGAAGCAGCTCTACAGCTTTGGAGGCCCTCAGCAAAAAGATTTATCGGAGCCCCTTCTTTAGCACAAGTATTAAAAAATATAATTATGCATAAACTAAGCAATGTGATATTTATGGCCACAGTTTTTTTTTTTTTAAGAGAAAAATATTATTCATAAAAACGAGGTGGCACACTCAGGTATAACCTTTATGATCCTGTTCCATTTAATGTGTAGTTTGTATTCAGTGAATGTAGTCTAGAAAAAGAAAAAGTGTGAACCCAGAAAATCATATCTAAATACCAGGCAATAAATATTATACTGCAATTGCTGAATTGTGAATCTTTAAAAAGAAGTGTCTACAATGAAACACTGAATGTGTTCTAGAATTCTTTTGGGTGCTGTAAATCTGAGTGCATCAAAATAGCACTGCGGAAAATAACCTTCCTTTTCACACCATTAAATATATGGGCTTTTGTGTGTTGCTATAGATGCTAACTGAAATCATAAAATTAACATGCCAAAAACAAACTATTTTGTATACATTACGTTTAGGGCTAGGTCGGGTGAAATGGAGAATGTCTTCACATCCGGGGAAATTTGAATTCTTTGGAGATCACAGATTGGTGATTCTGGAAAGGTTGATCTTGATAGACTCAAGTCTACCAGCTACCGAGAGGGTGGTTGATGTCTTCCAGCAGCAGTGGTAGAGGTTAATACACTGATGGAATTTAAACATTCATGTGATATAGGGATAGGGCTAAGGGCCGATTAGGATTTGAGTCTCCCATTAGGAAAAATGGGGCCACTAGATGGGCCAAATGGTTACTTAATCCTTTGATCCATTTATAAAACCTTGTCACACTAGTATGATCTAGAAGAAGGTAGCTTTGTGGCTACTCTGAGATCATGGGAGCCAAGGTAAGTACCAGTTGTTCCTGTTGGCCATACCTGACCTAGAACTTCTTCATCTTAGCTTTATGGTGTTGGCCTTATTTTTTCATATTCATTGAGCAGTAAAGTTTCCACCTAGCCAAGGCACATGTACCAAAGAGATACGTGTGCCTTCTTCTACCTCTTTACCAGGGGACTTTGTGGCTTTAGCATACGTTTTCAGAATAATTTGGATTTGAGAACATAAAGGCCAAGCAGATCCTCTCTGTTTCTTTTTTTCTTTTGGTATGCACCAGCCAGGGGGACAGGAACCCCCCGCTGAATCTAAGATTTGTGAAATTAACTAATTTCACATTCTCAGTTCTTCAGATAACAGCATCCAATTAATATTCCGTTTTTTTTTTTGGTTTTTTTTTTATCTCTGAAGAACACTGAAAATAAAATTGCAATGAGAGATTGAATGCAAATTAAGGATGCAGTGGAGGGGTAAGAAAGAAAATAAAGATTGGTGTGGGGTTATTAACCTTCCTAGAAACTCTAGGACATTTTTGCATTAGTAAGACGCCTGAGTCTATTATCCTGTGATCTCTATTTTTAGTGCAATAGAGCTTTTTAAATTTAGTTAGCATCATTTAATAGCAGTATTAGATTATTACATAGTAACTACTTGAGTGTTCAGTGCATTAGCAGGGTCTCTAGAGATTGCATTAGCTACGAATTCATATATAAAAATGGAGGACATATATAGACTGATAGATAATACTTTTCTCTTAAAGGTACAGCCATTCTTGTATCCAATACGCAAACACGGACTGGACATGGGAACCCCATACTCACCTGAGCATACAAAGCAACCTGTAGCCGCGCATATCCAGCCATCGGCCGCGCTTACACCATCAGGTGGCCAGCAGCCTTCATATGCCAGGGCCGCCTTGTCATCACCATTCCCTCTCTGCCAACGTCTCCATTTTTTGCAGTATTGCAAAGTATTGGCAAACACCAATCCTGAACCTTGAGGAGAGTTAAGAAATATTAAAAGAAAAAAAACTTCTACATTTTCCAGCAAAAAAAAATGATAAAAAATAATGATATGCTTCTGTGTCCAGCTCAATCTGAATTCTGAAATATGCTGATTTCTTCCTCCTATTTTTTTAGCCCATCTGCCCCTTTGCTGATAAATGCATGACCCATTCTAAAGTAAAGATTTCTCGTATCTCTACAAAGCATGCCCCTCTAGCTCTATAGCATCATCTTTTGATTTTTAGCTCAATATTTCTAGAAATACGCTTCCCTCCTGCGTCTGTCTATCATTATTATTTGCTGTGTAAAAATAGAGTATCTCTGTATCTGTATCTTTGTATCAAGCTGGCATAAAATTACATTAACTTAATATATATATATATATATATATGTGTATATAGCTTTTCATTACTATTTTTTTCTTTAATTCAAAATATTCAAGCACTGCGTAATTGTCGTAACCGAGCAGACCCCTTACATTAGTAAATTGTAAATAAATTGCATCCCCTTCATCTGGATCGGCACTGGTGATGACAAAGGGGCCCCGGCACTTTAAGGCCAGCGGATGTCTGATGATGTAGGTGCGGCCACCAGCTGGATATGCGCAGCCGCATGCTACGTGATTATGCTTGCGTATTTTGCTGCCTGGCCTGTCCAACCGGTGGCTGCGCACTGCAGCCCCCTATCTGATGCATTAGTGGTGCTTTCGTCCAGCGGCCCACCAGGCATTTGTGCCAGATGGTCAGTGCGGGTCTGCACCGTCTGCTCCTCGGCATTCCAATAACATTAAAGAGGCAGCAATGCTTATTGCTCAGTGATCTATGAAACAATCTATATTTATGCCACTGAAGTTTTTTTTAAGCAAAATGCACTAAAACACACGTTTGATTTACAAACACAACTCTTTCACACACTTCCAGTGCATTCTTCTTTGGTAAATAAGTCCAAGGCCAAAAGGCCCTGTTTCTCTGCTCATATCACAGATGAGGAAACACGGCCTGCTCCATTGATCCAAGAAAAGACTGGGGAGTACTGCTTGTCTAGGTACACACTCCAGCCATGTGCTTTAATGCGTATGATATGATGAGTGGTCCTAATACCTTTTCATGTGATGCCTCCACATGGAGGTACAGCCCCCTCCCCTTATGCATTTGCTTTTTCCCCACCCCCAGCTCCTAAGCTTTGGCGAAACACATCTCCAGCTGCCTGCACCCATGTGGTATACTCACTGCCAGTCGGCTCAGCAATGGCTTGGTGGGGTGTTTGGGTGCAGGCAGCAGGAGATGTGTTTGGGTGCAGGCAGCAGGAGATGTGTTTGGGCGCAGGCAGCAGAAGATGTGCTGCCTGCACCCATGTGGTATACTCACTCCCGGTCAGCTCAGCAATGGCTTGGTGAGGTTTCGGGCTGGAGTCTAATGAAACCCGTGGAGTGACTGCTCAGTAGTGAGAAAAGTCATTGCACTTCAGCTCTGGAACTGCAGCTTCCTCTAAAAGTATCCATAAATGCCATTTTAGAATTTCTTTCACTTGTTGTACACTCATCACCCTAATAATACCCCTTTTTTACTTCTGTAACTTTCAGCCGACGATCGATTCCATTATCCCTTGCTATGCTTTAGCTTTAATCCTTCCTTCACTGAGACCCAATATTATAAACCTTGCCATTATGTAATTTGCCCTTAGCTTTAGGTTGCACAACCATATATTAATCCTCATCACCAGGCTCATTGTTCTTCTTGTCATCTACCTCTGTGTTACAACCCTTGCCTGTAACTACCCACAGTTTTATTAACATTCCCCATACTTGTCCTCTACTGATATCATCATCTTCTAAACCTTTTTTTCAATGGGTTCTCTGTAAAAATGAACTTTATTCTTGTACACGTTAGCTTCGATAGACAAATCTCTGTTTATTCAAATGAATCATTTCAATCGCCTTATCCATTCAGCTCATAGCATAATTAAAAATGGTTCCTAGAATGGTAGTTTGCGAACTTACAGTCCCCCCCCCCCCAAATATACTAAAGATATAAGATATCCAGAAATATAACATTTAGTTGGTTCTGGGTACTAGACCTCTCTTAATAATAGTTAAAAACAAACAAAAATATTCTTCTAGTTAGGAGGGGGATTTAATAGCACAACTTAGCATCAATTTATGCAAAGGTTTATTCTTTTTAGTACTGATTTGGTATATTGAAATACCTGTTTCCCAGGGTCTCCGGGTCACTCTTTACTTTTTCCGGGCAGAGGAGCTGTGTTTGGCCACGCCCACGTCACGCCCACTTCTCCTCCTACAAAAGATCACCTCACTCATGGGCATCTCCACCCACATGGTCATCCAGCCCCGCCTACTTGGCCGGCTACCCTTGCCCTCTCACAAAGAGGTGGGGTAGTAATCCTGGGGCAATCTTTAGTACATTCCTGGGAACTTCCCAGACCGTGCTACCAGGAGCTCTCTATTCTAGCGGAGTGGTTCTGTGGAGGGGTGGAAACTGCTTTTTAGTGGTGGGGCGTGGAAGGGAAGTAGAAATGATTGAACTAATATTGCTTCCCTGTAGGGTGATGTATAAACTGACCTGGAGACTCCAGGTCAAACTTGTCGAGTTGTCGAGTATACTTTTGCACAATCAGCATGAAGAATGAATTGATTTTGTTGTAACTGTTATATGTTTAACAATTTGCCACAGAATTGCTATTTTTTTCTTTTATGAACTCTCTTTTTCTTTTATTTCTCTTTCTCCCTCTGTGTGTAGGCTTAAACATTGAAAACATGAGGATGAGGCTTGTGTTATGGAATACTCAGACATACTAGGCATGTTGTATTTCAAGGACAATTATAAAATGCAAATGGAACGGCCACGTATTAGATAATGCACTAGTGCCTCCCAAATTTGAATCATCTATATCCTTCTAATATCCTCCCTCCAAGTTATACACATGCACACACACACTCATTCTTACACATACTCGGGGATTATAAAAAATACCTTCCTCGCTGTGTTAAATGAAGAATTTGTACATCAAAGCTGATGGAGAATAATGCCTTTTACTTCCAGCAAACTTGCCTATTTCTCTGTATTCCTATGTTCTTAAAAAAAATAGATTTTTCTCCCCTTTTATTTATATATATATATATATATATATATATATATATATATATATATATATATATTGTATTGCAGTAGGATGTGTTCATTCATGTGTGCATTTCCAAGAACTACTGTAGTGTGGTGAGCCAGCAGTATAAATCTAATTCACGAATCAATCCTTTGCCAAGCCCCCGTCGTCCCTTACAGTCTTAAACTCGTCTTGGTTTTGTCAAGCGCTCTGGATTTGTCCGCACTTCCTGCATGAATTTACAGTTAGCAGTAAAAATAAAAACATGGAGAAGTTTCTAAGAAGGAGTTTAAAAAAAAAAGCTGAAAAAATTTGGCTCCGTTGGTTGCTATGGTGATAAGATCACTTTTTACACCATTATATGGACTAATAAAAAAAAAAATTGAACATATGAAACCAAAATTAATGTTTACCCAGAGTAATCTGAAGAAGATACAGTTCCGGGTGGTATTTACAGTACTTGTACGGAGAAATAATAACGCAAGCAAAAAAGAAGTCAAGTCTTACGTCTTATTCTATAGTCCTAGGACTAGTCAGGCTGTCATTAGTGCTGGAGTCAATATGGTAGCACATACCGTATTGGCTCGGATATAGGCCGCACCTGAATATAGGCCGACCCTAAAAGTTAGGTGCTTTTTTAAAGAAAAAAGTTTCTGCCCCCCCGAGATATGCTGCCACTCTGTCCCGAAGATGTACCCCCCCGAGATATGCTGCCACTCTACCCCCCCCCCCCGAGATATGCTGCCACTCTGTCCCCAAGATGCCTCCCCCCACCAGACTTGCAGACTCCACGGGGACATCTACGCATAATGCGTATTCAACTTCTGGTGCCGGCACTTCCGCCATGGGAAGTACCAGCAAGGAAGATAGTTCGCGCAGACGTTCAATTGAAGATAGTTCGCGCAGACGTTCACCGGCAGCGGCGATGCGAGCAGAAACAACCTCCGCTGCCGGCACGTCTGCAAGACTCCGCCCGTGGGGGGTCCCCTGCACCGCTGCGGGGGATCTGTATCCTAACCCCGCTGCCTGCCCTGTCGGATGCTAGACCCCGAATATAGGCCGCACCCCCACTTTAAAGACTTAAACCTAAAATGCGGCCTATATTCGGGCCAATACGGTATTTATTTACCATTAAATAATGAAATCATTCAGTCAGTAGGAATATGGGATTGGGTGACCCCTATCAAATACTCTTTTTTACGTTTGACTTACATCGGCCATCAAGAGTATCCGTTTATTCGATGAAATTAGTGGTGGGAGGGTGAAAGTGAGTGGAAACAGAAGAATTTAAACAATTACTTGGAATATTAAAGAAAGCAAACTCCTTAATCAAAATGATGTCATATCCGCTACCACTCGTATGAATGAAATATAATTATATTTTTTCATTATTATTATATACTCTAGTTAGTTTTTAAAATATCAATTGTTAAATATCTGGACCTTTCTACGGAAGAAGGATTTAAGGTTTCTTTAACGGTTTCAGTGTTCTGGTGGTGAGATGCCCTATGATCTCAGATGTTTGTTTTTAGGCTTTGTTAAAGATTTTTAATACATGACTTCCAGTATATGTTTTCTTTGTAATTTGTCATGTCACAGATGCTGGTTTGGTAGAACCTTTTAGCTCCTCATTAATATTCATGTATTTTTCTTTTCTCTTGTAGCCACTTGACAGACCCTATCATTTTCGTGAAACAGTGCTGTAAGGGTTTCTGCATTGATATTCTTAAGCGTCTTGCAAAAACTATTGGATTTACTTATGACCTCTACCTAGTGACCAACGGGAAGCATGGGAAGAAGATAGAAGGAGTATGGAATGGCATGATTGGGGAGGTAATACATTAGCTTTGTGATTAAAAAATGTTAATATGTGGTTTTTTTATTGGAGCGTTGTGCTTTTAGCTTCCTCCCTTCACTACTCGTTAAGAAGAGCCAACACTGGCAAGCATCTCCATCAAGAAGAGCTGAGCTGGCCCCGTATAATACATAACTCCAATACTCAAGGAGACTTTAAAGAAGTCTTGCTGATTAAGCTATGAAGATACAGGGCCAGCAAAACAGAAGCTCCTTGGGGTTGGACGTTCAAGGAGTTGAAACCACAACTCTCCTGTCTCTTTAGTGAATAGACCACTTTTTGTCTCTGTTGGTATGACTCCTACAAGCAAGAGAGAGGAAGTCTACTGAATTCTGTCCCCCCGAGTCCATTATAGCACCGCTATTACATTGTATTTAGTTAAATTATAATCATGTATCCACATTAGGTGGATGACCGTGTACATACTTTACCACCTTGCGATGCATTGAAAGAGAATGTCAGGATATGATATCATCTACACATATAAATGCGTGTATGATATCATATATGGAGAAATAATAACTGGGCCCCGAAGCAGTGGGGTCGATCTAGCGCTATACTGCAAAAGTAGAGAGCTAGATTGACTCCACTGCTTCTTGGTCCAGTAATCCCCTTAATCCAGCTATAATTCCCCACAAAGGCGAGAGGCTGCACAAAAAAATCATGACTGTTCCAATAAAACAGCATGGTTGGGTGTTGTGAGTAAGAAGTATTAGAAATATTGTTTTTATGGGAAATCATTTTGTCATCTGTATTGTAAGTGGGGCTTTTATTAAGTATTTGCTTATAGCCCCTAAAATCATACCGTTGTTCCAGGTTATGTTTCTACGTCCTGTTTTTTTTTTTCTTTTGCGAAAATATACTAAATACCTAAATATCGGGGAACGGATAAATGGTGATATAATAGATGATATGTTTAATACCATAATAAATGCATTTCTTCTCTTATGATAATTAGTCTAATGTATTGAAGATGTTGTCACTCTTAATTTTATAAGCACTTAATATGTTAGCATGTAAAGAATAATTTTCACATGTCAGAGCTTATTAGCGCCCATATATCATTGTAGCACGTTTATCCCTTCTATCCTTTCTATTCCACTGGGAAGTTACCGGGAAGTGTTTTTTATCACTATTATTTTAGTAAAGGAAAGTAAAACTCTCCCTCTTCCTTTTTTTAACCCTTTAAAAACCCTTTCACTTTTCCGTTTCTTACCGCGTGATAAGTATGGCTTATGGTAGTTATTGTTTTATAGAGCGCCATCAGATTCCGTAGTGCTGTACAAAGGGTAGACAGGAGATAACAAATAGCATATAACATAACAAGATGACATACGGGAACAACAGGTGAGGAGGACCTGCTTAACCCCTTCAGGACCGGCGTTGGCAAACTGCGTCTTCCCTTCAAGACCGCGTTTTTTTAAAAAAATTGAGGGGGGAGTGGCAGCTACGTATCGCTGGGGACACCCAGCGGTCATCAGCAGCCGCCCCTCGCGATCCCAGCGTCCATAGCAACGCTGGATCGCGCATCATCGATGACGTACCAGGTACGTCCCGGTCTTGAAGGGGTTAAAAAAGTTTACAATTTAGAGCATTAAAAAGGAAGATGTGCTAAGCATTGGAAATGATTGTGTTGCTTCGACGGGTGTCAAAAATTTGTATGATTTATTTATTTATTTTTAAAAAAATTGGAACCTGATCACCCGACATGCCCCCAATTACACAGCAGCTGCCATCCCCGGACCCTTCAGCATAGGACAAAATACGCTGCAGGCTATGGGCTGGTAGCTTCATCAAGACATGTAATGCGACCTATTGATGTGTAAAGTATTTTACTCGCACAATATGTTTTAAAGTTTGTCTGCAGTTTATATGCACAATGTTATAAGGATGTAGAAATCATGCCCATAAAACACCTGGAAGACACGCTGAAAATAAAGCTTTGCAGGCTCTCTCTTGCAAAAAAACCCAAACATTATAAGCCTGAAAGTTTAGTTGAATAAATTTGAGGTTTCGCGTGCAGACAGTGTGAACCAGATTAAAACTGCAAATGTACATATTGCCACTCACCGTATGAAAACAGCACAATTGCTAATTAGTTGCTCTAAAAATAGGAATCTTCCAGGTCACGTTCTTATACATTTTTTAATATTATGGCTTGTAGAATTCTGTAATATTCAAGATTTGCATTTGTATGCATTTTTTCTGCTTTAAATTATTAGTAAATAAAAGAAAAAAAAGTAAAAGTATTGTGGGCAGCTCAATTCAATAGACTTTTTTCAAGTTTCTTTATTTAACTTATATTGGAAAGATTTGACTTTGCTTGTTTCAGGCTTCACGTAGGAGATGAGATTGTGGGACCTGTGCTGCAGGAGTATCCCCTAAAAGATCAAAACTACATTTCCACGGCATTCAGCGTCACAAAGCATAAGAAACACGAATTGAATGCTTACTGCTTACACAATTTTCGCGTCACAACGGGCAACTGGTCTAGAAAGGGAATATGGATGTGAGATGCGTGTGACTTTCTGGGCTGAGATCATGTATAGTTTAGTCATTTTCTAAGCTTGTTACCTTCAGATTCTACACATATCGCTGGCATTTCATATCCTCTAACCAGTGGCGTATCAAAAAATGTCGGGGCCCTTGGGAGGCATGCAGTTGGGGCCCCCCTAATCTCCTCCTACACAAACAGAAACACACTAACATACGTACACACACTAACATACATAACATGCATTAACATACTTACACACATACTAACATTCACAACATGCAGTAGCCTACATACACAAACTTACATCTTTACTTAAATACACACATACTAACATACTTACACACACACTAATATACTGACACACATGTTAACATACTTGCACACACAAACTAACATACAGAACATACAGTAACATACTTACACACGTACACATAGCAAAATACTTAAACAGACAAACATACTAACACATATGTACACAAACATACATAACATGCAGTAACATACTTACACATACTAACATACACAACATGAGGTAACATTATCTAGATACGCACATACTAACATACTTACACACACTAACATATACAACATGCAGTAACGTTATCTAGATACCCACATACTTACACACACATACTAACATACACAACATGCAGTACATTATCTAGATAGCCCACATACTTACACACACATACTAACGATACACAACATAGCAGTAGTAACGTTATCTAAGATACCCACATACTACAGCACACATACTAACATACACAACATGCAGTAACATTAATCTAGATATCTCACATTACTAACATACTTTACACCACATACACAACATGCAGTAACATTATCTAGATACGCACACACTAACATACACAACATGCAGTAAACGTTATTCTAGCAGTACAAACACATACTAACCATACTTACACACACTAACATAATCACAACATGCAGTAACATTATCTAGATACCACATACTAACATACATCTTACACACACTAACATACACAACATTGCCAGTAACATTATCTAGATACGCACATTCTAAACATACATACTTACACACACTAACATACACAACATGCAGTAACGTTATCTAGATACACACATACTAACATACTTACACACACTAACATACACAACATGCAGTAACATTATCTAGATACGCACATACTAACATACATACTTACACACACTAACATACACAACATGCAGTAACATTATCTAGATACACACATACTAACATACTTACACACACTAACATACACAACATGCAGTAACGTTATCTAGATACGCACATACTAACATCCTTGGAGGAGCTGGCATTGGGCTCTGGGGGCCTCCTTTATGCATCTAAGTAGCAAAATAAAATAAATAAATAAAAAACAGAATAGTAAAGTCCCAAGCTTTTATTTGTTTTTTGTGGTATTTTGTACCATCTACATTACAGAATAAGAGAACTTTTAAGGTGGTCCATAAAACAAATACTTAATTTTCTGAGGAGGAAAGAAAATCACAGTTTTATCTCTGTCAACACTGACGGATTCTGCACAACGACAAAAAAAAAAATAACCCAGGGAAATGTTCTTACAGATGAAGCCAACATACATGGTAAAAATAGGAACAAACACAAAATCAAAGCTTGTCCGCCTTCATGGCAACCAAAGTTCTCAAACGATGGCGTTAAAGTTCAACGTGACGTGATTCGTAGTGACAGCGCAGAGCCAAACGTATAAAGTTGTCTCTGTTCGTGAAAACTCCGCAGCCCTGGAGTCAAAAACAGAGTCAATTGGATGGACTGGAAAGGTCACCAGAATAGCAAAACCACAGATAAAAAAAAGAAGATCATACAGAACACATCACTAATGTCATGTGTTCCTTTCCGCAATGGAATATTCCATTTATTCATATAACAAATACGTCTTAAGTTGCACTGATTGAATGGAAAGAAACAACATAGGGGAGGAATAAGTATTGTTCCTCATAAAAGCGTCCCATGGGGAGTCAGGCGAAGGTGACTCTCCGTGTTCTAGACTCCTAAAATAGAGTATCTGTGATAGCCAACACAGCCCTACATTTAACACTTGGAATGCTCTTCTATGTAACAAAGTAATATGTAATGAAATACATTATTTTACATTTTAATGAAATGTATTAACTACAGTATTATTACTAAATTATTACATTAAATGATGTAATGATGTTGATATACTTTTTTCTTTCTTTTCTTTCAAATCATTTTATAGTTGTGATGTAAGGACCAGCGCCCACTCAAGGACAATAAATAACGTTCCTTGCATATTCTTCGCAATATACATGAATATACATATAATATACAATATAAATGAATATACATATAATATACAATATACATGAATATACATATAATATACAATATACATGAATATACATATAATATACAATATACATGAATATACGTATAATATACAATATACATGAATATACGTATAATATACAATATACATGAATATACATATAATATACAATATACATGAATATACGTATAATGTACAATATACATGAATATACATATAATATACAATATTCATGAATATACATATAATGTACAATATACACTCCTGCCTAATTCAGTTTACTTGTGGTGGTCAATAAAATGAGTATGAAAAATGCATGATATTTTTATAGCAGTAATTGGTAGCCTAGTTTATTATTTTGTTCATTATAATCATTAATGGTAATAATGGTGGATTGTAAACAAACATTTTGGTGTCTAGTATTAACTTGGGGATTGGAGTGACCATAATGATCTAGAAAGGCTATTTGTATAACCATATTTTTCTGTAGTGAATTCTCGGTTACGATCAATATGACGATTCTTACTAAATAACTCATCCTAAGGTTGAATTATTTTTTCCAGAAACCTTGTTCCAAAGCTACGTTTTTCTTGTTGTCCTTTGTGTAGCCCAGGACTTGATGGGGTTTTTATGATTGCAGTGGATTTATTCTTTCATAGTTTTCCAAAGTAATAAGAGCGAACGTAAAAATAGGT
The DNA here is from genome assembly GCA_009364415.1 of Spea multiplicata. NCBI lineage: Eukaryota > Metazoa > Chordata > Amphibia > Anura > Pelobatidae > Spea > Spea multiplicata. The sequence continues at coordinate 17,243 of VKOC01004281.1, forward strand.
CAGAGAAGGTTAGAAAAGAACACATTTCATGTGAAATATTTTTACTAAATATATTCTTTTACTTTGCCGATCTCGGCCCATGGGTAAGGCTGGCCAATTGGCTCAATAATGTAATGGCCCAAAACATGCTTGTGCACAGTTTGTTCTATCAATGCCATCCAGTGTACATTGAGCATTATTGGATTGTATGTAAAAAGGAAAACAAGGAAAAATATAGAAAACAATGTCAGATCAGAGTAGATCACAATGTAATTTACTTCCTGCCCCAGGTTGGAAAAATAAAAATACTTCCATCAAATTTGATAATGCAATATTCATTAACTTGAAGGCAGTCGCATAAATACAAAAAACAATTAGCTTATTAAAAGGATCAAATGAAGCTATTCAGCATTTATCATTACTCCATGGAATACATAGCTCTGGATATATCAGTGCTATTCCTGACTAATCTGGTTTCCCCAGACACCTTGCATCCTGTTTAATATTGTAAGCCGTATGTAATATCTCTTAAGCTTCATATTTCTGATGTGAACTATGTAGAGGTGCAGTACTCACAACAACTCATTTGGGGGAAAAAAATCACAACAGCATCTAGTTCTTTGTGTTCCTTTCGCAATAAATAATAACTAAAAGAAGAAAAACACAACAGGACATGTGGACTTCTTTATAGGTAAATTTAAAAATGTTAAACTTACATTTAATCCAAAATAAAGAAGTAGAGGCTCAGCACTCAAGTGATAAGGTGAGTTTATTTCACACAGGCAACGTTTCGACGCACAGGTCTTTCTCAAGCCTTCTTTATTTTGGATTCATTGAGGGACTTGGTGGTACCCTGGCTTGTACACCATTTCACTGCTGAGTGCTGCATTCCAACCTTTCTTTTTGTGCAAACTTACATTTAAGACTTAACTTTAAGGAGAAGTTGCAGCTCCACAGCTAATGTAGAATACTTTGGTCCATTGTGTGACATTTTGCTACTTGAAGCAGCCAATCTGTGGCAGGAATTCAGCCCCATTGGTTCTTCCATTGGTCTTGTTAGAAACCACACTCCTCGCCGAGCCAGTGCTAGAGCTGGTGGTAGCTAAGTATACTGTGGCAGGAAGGAGGTGCCGTTAGCAGCTGGGGTTGTCTGCGTCCATCGCGCATACACCCTCTGGCTGTCAGAGAGAGGTCCCCTCAACACTGCGGGGAACTCTCCTCTCTGACAGCCGGGGAAGGTCTGCGCGATGGTGTGCCCTGACCACACACCAGGGAGTCAAAAGCACCAGCAGTGGAGGTTACCAGATAGGAGGTTCCAGGTCTCCTGCTGCGCTGCGGGAGATCTGGATCTTAGTCTCATATTCAGACCTCTATTTTCTCGGAAAAAAACCTCATCTTATGATCGTGCAAATACAATAGTTTTCCAGAAAACATTTCAAAATTGTTCCTAATGAACAGAAGATTACTCTAAGTGAGCAAGGTTGACATCAATCATTTTTGGACCCAGTATGTACTCTTATATTATATTTCCTTTACACCACAAAAATGTTGTCTCTAAGTATAAAAATACCAGATGGTACAAAACAGATGAGGTTGTGATACAATGTTTAAAATACCATATGTAACATGTTGCTTCATTTAGTTTCTGAAAATATGGATCTCCGATTTTTGTACCTCTTTTGGCGTCTAAATGCACATAATAGGTTGACATCAGTTCTTTATGTCATATATTCCACTTTGTGCTGTAATAATTGTAATACAGATACAGATACAGAAGTTATGTCTGCCTGTGTCTGAAATATCTAACCAGGAGAGTAAATGTGAATTCTATGTGCATGAAATGATTAGAGCTAATGCAAGTTATGAACGTATTTTCGGATTATTAGAACAGCGCCAAACCTGATAATTTAAAAACGCACTGCTGCTTACAAAGTAATATGGGGATAATGACTTCTGGTATAAGATATGCAAATGGATTTATCAATTTACTCTTAGACTATTAAAGCAAATGTACTGTATTCATAAATATTATAAACCACCCGTAGAGCATAATGGATTTGTGGAGCTGATATTTGGTACAGTGAAGGTATTTCAGTGGTTTGATTTCACATATCCCGCTTTTCATAGGATTATTCCGTTTAATTGAATTGCTTCTAAATGTGTTTATTAAATTTATATTAAATCTTATATAAGTATATATATATATATATATATTAATGCTACAGAAACAATAATTATTTAAGTACCTATAAGTATTCAAACATTCCTTATTCCTTACAATGAAATCTAGTGTTAAGTGTAGTTCTCTTCTGGCTTTTATAATAATTTAGCTTGGATGGATTGCACCTGGACACATACCTCCCAACTGGCCAACAGAGGGGCAATGGTTAGAAGTACGGCTGAGCAAAGGCCTTTAATACGTCTTCTTCTCTATATCCTGTTTATAGGTCTGTTAATCTGCCTCCCAGAGACAACAGGATCAGTAACGGGATTAACAATAAAATTGGGGTCCCAACCTCCACTATCTATTACTGGCCGAAATCAGTTCCAAGGTTTGGCCGGGGTAAATGTCTGTAGTGGTGCAACTGGGGGGAAGGAGAGACAACATAGTAGTGGGGGAGGTCTGATATTAAAGTAAAACAATGGCTGTCACTCCCTGGTTGCATATCCTGGCTGTCTGCCGGGGATAATCCCGTCAGCAAGTGATGGGATGATATACTGATGGGGTAGCACCAGAAGTCAATAAGGAGGAGGCTAGCCGTGATGGAGGGTTCCGTCACAGTAGGCAAATCCGCTTCATTGAAGCCTAGAAATAGTTAATGGAATGTGATAAATGTGTCATGGATTTCAAAAGACCCTACATTTAAACCTCAGCTGTTCTGTACCAGCATTATTACATTAAGAGCTACTATTTAATTTCCGATAGTGCCATGCGCAGCTGTGCGCTAATTCTCCAGAACAATGCTCAGTAGCGGTGCATTACAGCAGAAAAGTTGCTATAGCTGCTGTCGATCTTACTTGTCATTGATCTGTTACCTGCCATCTCTAAACATAGTAGTATAGTCTATTATTTTGTCCATGTTACTGTCAGAATCAGAACAACATTCATAGCTTTAGCATGTCATAGATCCCGACATTCCTAGATTTAGTGTGATAGCTCAAATTTTCAGGTGCTGTCCCATGTTGCATGTTCAGTGGGGATTATGGGCTGGTTGGAGAGATCCTCTGATCTCCACTAGCTGGTCCCAATAACTATAAAAATAATAGTCAGCACTGTTGCGAAAGGTTCCAATAAAGTAGGAGGGTTGTCCTGCTCCAGCCCCACCCCCATCCCTCCTCCTCTCTGACCAACCTCTCCCCACTTCCAGCCGCACCATCTCCATTTGGGCACCTGAAACGTTGGGGCGTATGTTATATCTAGAAATGTCCGCTGTGGCTACCACTACTAACATTTAACGTAAAATAATATTATCAATTATCCGCCAACCTGACCATTTTAAGAAAATTCTTAACCCTTTCTGTACTTGACTTATTATTATGTTTAATGTAAAGGAGGTATTTGTCAATACATTTAATCAATAATCTCTATAGTATATCAATCATATTTTTGTAAATAATAATAAAAAATATTTTAAATATGTTACCATATGACGCCCTCCAAAAGTACCTAAAACAATACAGGACCATCAAGCCTATAGCATCCATATCATTGGGTAACCTCTGTGGAATAAACAATCGTCTTCCCTAATTAGTTTTGGATGGACGTTATGTAATTAGCTTGGAAATGTAATGGTTCATTTACCGGCCTGAAATAGACTCATGAATTCTGAGCTCATAAATCACAACTTGAACCGCTGTTCAGATGGAGGAAAAAAGTGACAGGATTTACATATAATCTGTGACTCTAATGATCACTTTTAATAGGATGTCTTCATGTGTGGCATAGGCTCGTAAACATGAGATGGACTTTCCATCAAAATTACAGAAATCACGGTGAGGAAGTTCAATGACATCATTAAGCCTGAAGGGAAGAGGAAGTAAAACGCTATAACGCATTGATGACGTAATCAAAGATGTAGCCCCGCCTACTTTGCGGAATGAAACAATTTTATAGTTAAACGTGGAATTAGAAACAACATTCTGTAAAATCATTACTTATTCTAATTTTCTCCGAAATTATTCTTTAATCATGTAACAGTTATAGAGGGAATTGTTATGTGACAAAAACAGGCATTTACGTTTATTTGTGGTTTTTGTGGATTAGAATCTTCAGGAAAAGGAAAATAAATATTTTTCTCGCGGCTACCCAGTCTTTGGCCAAAAGACCATCATTCAAAACTGTTTCCTAGAAACCCCAGGAATGTTTAAACTATAATTGGCAGAATTACATAGATATTAAAAACATTGAAAGTCGTACAGAAAATATGCTGGTCAAATTGTGTTTAAGGACCAAAACAATGTGTATTATGACTCCACCATGTGCACCCTGGTGTTCCACCACATACCGTATGTGTGCCATGAGACAAGACATCTCAAAGTGCCAGTAAACCTTAAAAAATATTTGGCTGCTTATCCAGTGTCCCCAAAGTGTTAAGAAAGCAGCTTTTTTTTTGTTTGTTTTTTTTTTTTTTATAAATTTCAAGCTGTTTTCTCTGGGTGACTGGCACTCGGGCCAAGACTAGCCATCTGGCACACGGGCAAATGCTGTCATAATGGCTGAATAAGCCGAGCCACACACTACTAAAGCATAATAATGCAGCATGTGGCCGCGCATATCAGCCATAGGCCACGCTTCACTTTACCCAAACTATCATTTTGTAGATCAGTAGGCTAAATAAACCTGGCGATACATATTTGTATTAAAACCACTGTCTATGCCCAGCCGTGTAGCGCGTGCGTCCTCATACCCGTCAATTGGCTGCTGGCCTTAAAGTGACAGGGCCACCTTGTCATCACTTGTCTGGCTCTGCTACCATTACCTGCTTGCACACCGTGATCTGGTCATCAACATCCACTCACTGCTTCCGTAAGGATTGGGATCTTAACTGGATGATGTATGAAGATCTCGCTTTCGGGATCTGCTCTCAGCTGTCAGTAGGACATCTCTAGAAAACTAGGCTAAGCTCAGAAAACACACTTTGGTTTCTGAGCAAATTAAAAATAATTTTGGCTTCTTTTAGAAATTCTCTTCTCTTTAATGTCTTATAAATCTTAACTTTTAAGTTAAAAAGATTTGAATGATTGAAATGAACACAATTTACATTAACTGGTCAAAGAAGCAAAAATATAATTGGATAAAATTGTAATTTCATACCTTAAAATGCTAATCATTAGTTTATTTTGTAATATCTTCATTTTCTCTTTTCTTTGAATTATCATTACTCCTCTATAGTGAAGTTTCCATCCATGTTGGGTGGAAGGTGGTCATGCAGCCTTGGTAAATGGTGGGGTGTGTTGAAAGGAGACTTCAGGACAAAAGATCAATGCTAACTACAATATATGTTCTAGTGTTCCTATACTATTACAAAATCCTGCCGTTTCTCCTATTATACATATTTTATATAGGTTCACGAAGAAGCAGACATGTGATCACCAAAAACAACATTTTAAGCTTAAAAATAAAATAAATAACATTAAAAATATGCACGATGGTAAAATTAACTTTAAAGAAGCAACGGAACGTGATTTAAATGATTAGTTTCTTTTTAACGTCGTCATGTTCTCTTCTCTGTTCTGTTAGGTGTATTACCAGCGGGCGGATATGGCCATCGGTTCACTAACTATAAATGAGGAGCGATCGGAGATCATTGACTTTTCGGTACCCTTTGTGGAAACAGGAATCAGTGTAATGGTGTCCAGGAGCAACGGCACGGTTTCTCCATCTGCGTTCCTAGGTAATAAGCTAATAAATTCTATCTCGTGTGTATTTATATATCTCTACGATTGTGTATTTTCCTGCATTGTAACGGTCCGTGTTTGCTTCTTGGCCAATTATTTGGTTGTTTTTATTAAAGGGACAGCCTTGGCAAAAAATAATACATGTTAAAGTACTTTATGGGGACTTTAATATGCATTCTTTGGAACAGAAATACACAGAGAAGCTGCAGCTCTCTTGCATCTCTGGGGTCTAAGTGGGGAAAGTGCTCCCTTTGAAGTCAATGAGTGTGCTTTCCACGCAAGTGCACGTGGGGGCTGTCATTAGACTCCCCGGTGATGTTTGTTGAGTCGGTGCTGTAGCTGACTGGCAGTAAGTGTATCAAATGGCAGGAGATGTGTTCAGCTGGACCGGGAAAGGGGCAAATGTATATGGAAGGATTCTGCAGCCCCCCCCCATGCGTCTGTTAGGGGGATACCATGAAAATGTAAAGAAAATTAAAGTGCATCTGATGACGGGAGCGTCCCTTTAATGTATTCAGAATCTACATATGCTTTCCATCTCATTAAATGCAAATGATATTTCCAGTTTAATCATGCCATACTCATGAACATTCTGATTACAGTCGAAATCACTAAGGCCAGGTACCCTTCCCTTTGGCATACATATTTACTGCTTATTTCAATATATAAACACAGTTATGTAGACAAGTGAGTGCTTGAAAGTTCTCTAGTCGGTTGCTCGCTGTTGTTGATTGGTTAACTCGGCCTTTTAAAGGGTTGTGGTGAAAGTATGAGAACTAATAGACAGGCAATGGAGTATATAATGCTGGACCTGCCACAGACAACTTTAGTTAAGCTCGAGTTGTCTCTTAATCAACAGAGCATCTCATGTTAACTTTTGAAGGTATTATTTAATAAATGTCATCCCACCAGCAATGAAACAAATTAATAAATCGAGCTCACCTTTCCCTGACGTAGAAAGGGGAACCTACACAGCGTTCAGCATCATTAATTGCATTCATCAAAGCCACCTATAGTTTTTTGTTCATTTATTATCTAGCAGTATTTCTTCCTTCTCTAACTCTACATAGGCAGCCAGAACCAATTGCCTTAAATTAAACAGAAGAAGTAAAGTACTTAATGGAGGGGAATATCCATTCATAACATGAAACACAAAGTTAAAGGAAAGCCTAATGCCTCAGACAACTTTATACCAGAACCACCTTTAATACATAACCAACATTGTGTAGGTGTAAAAAAAAATGAACTACCGAAATGAGCAACAACATCTACCACAACAACATATGTGTTTTGTGCTTATTTTTGGGTTGTCAGGCTTGACACTTGGGGGCCAGATTCATGTAAATTAAATTATCCCTGAAGTATGACAACCCACACCCCCCAAAATAAAAAATAGGGTCCTACTACTAAGGTCCTACTAATGCAACAGCATGTGATATAAGGTCCTGTTACCAATCTGAAAGTGGTACAGCATCAGTCTATAGAGTGAATTCTTTTTTTTTTTCATTGGTCAGTTCGTTTTAAATTAAAATGATTACAACTTTTAGAATTTGTTGACGAAAAGTTGTTTGTAACTTATGTGTAAACCACAGTAGATAACAAAGATGAAAATAACCAGTCAATAGAGCAGTGCTTGATGTACAGTGGAAATCAGTCTATAGGGTTCCATAAGCAACCAACTGTAGAGATTAATGCAAATGAAGATAAAAGCTAACGAGTGTATCAAATGTACAACACTTCACAGATGTGGCTTAAATATTTTATTGGTGCTGCCACTTTTCCGAGAGAAACATTTGAGCTAACTGTATCTAAATGATGTGTTTTGCATAAGAAAAGTATTGCAAACAAATGATTATACCCCAAAATTACGCAAAATCTGGCATATGGTTTCCTAAACCTTTAATTTTATTGTGCAGCTACTCAAAGATAACATCCTCTTCTCGTTATTAATTGGTACATAACAAAACTAGTTACATGCTATAAATATCTATTATCTTCTTCATAATGAATATGTATGTGAACTTTTCCCAAACTATACTCTTTCTGGAGTCTTTCTGGAGTCTGTTGACTTCAAGTGGATTTGTAGTGGATTTGCAGATAATGATCTCACATTGAGTGTTTTCCTAAGTTCATCTGGTTCTATCCGCACTCTTTATTAGTCAAAAATGCCATGCAATCCTATTGCATTCGCCTGGAGAGTCACCTAAAGTTGAACATAAAATAAAGGGACAGTTTAATGTCCCAGACAGCCTCACCATAGAACAGGGGCGTCCAAGATGCAGCCTGCCTGACCTTGAGGGAGATCTGCAGCTAGGGCCGGATTAATGTTGGGGCTGATAGAGCTGCATCTCCAGGCCCCTATGTGAAAATAGGCCCAGCCAGGGCCGGCCTTGCCCACTGGAGGGCTGGCCACACACAGAAGAGACCAATGCAGCTGCACGACTGACAGGGCCGCCTTTAATGCGGGGCAAAACACCGTAGCAACCGTGATCCCAGGGGCCCTGCTGCTTACCTGTGCATTGCTCGCACACACTGAAACCTAGCGGAGTCACGTGAATTTACGTCACATGAACCTGCTCCGTTCCTGCTTCCCCTGTGCGGTACAAGAGAAGTTGCTCGCACAGAGAAGTAGCGGCCCCTGCGGAAGTCTTTGAGCAGCACCGAGAGATAAGCAGTGCAAGTAATGGGGTGGGGAAGGGTGTAAGAATGAGTATGTGTCATTGAGGGAATGAGTATATGAATGTGCAAATGAATGTGAAGGAGTAAAAATGAATATGTGTGTGATAGCATGGCACAGGGAGCTGTTTGAGACTAGGGTGCCACGGGCAGGCTGTTTGGGGGCAAAGATGGCAAGTCCTATGCTTGGGCAGGTCCTGTGGATTCAATCTTGGTGCCAGGGCTGACATGATAGTATAAGAGGGTACTGGCTGGGGGCATCACATAGGGGGCTAGCAGGGGGCACAACACAAGGGTGTGGGTGTGGGGGCATTAGGGTGACCGCATCGGCTATGTTTTCCAGGACATATATAACTTTTACATATTGCTGACCGCTAAGATGTTGGCGGCATCAATACACAAAGGGCAGCTGGGGAGATTACATAAATCAATAGTAAAGGGAGGGGTAGGCTGGGGGCATAAATACACAAGGGGCAAAAACACAAAAGGGGGGGTCAACGACAAAGCTGTGTGGAAAATACTTTCCTGGTCTGCCCTGATGTGTGTGTGTCTAGGTTTCGGTGTGGCAGAGTCTGTCCGGATGTGTGTTTTTCCATGTCAGTAT